>CABFOV010002204.1:42802-90762 GCA_902141375.1 Timema poppense
CTTTTCAAAATTCTTTTTAGGCACTTCGATTATTATTACTTGTAAATATCTTAAAAGTTTTAAACTTGCTTTCATTGACATTTCAAGCTATGTCTACGTATAAACTAAAACTTTACTCTTGGCTGAATGCATAACATACCTGGACTTGAGACTTTTTCTCTAACTATTGGAATATTTTTGTGAATGGTTTACTATTTTACCGTCGTATTAATGTTAAAGATAAATGGGTTGAGATGCCTGACCCTTTGGACTTTATATTTTGGGCGTATCAAATTTAAATTGTGTATTAGTTATAGTTAGTGGTTTCCTATTTTTATCTCTATTTATCATGTTAGGTTTAGCGCTTTAATTTTAATGGACTCGTTCCTTAAAATCTTGCTCTGATTAATTGTTTGTCAGATATAGGTAAATTTGGCATTAGACTAAAATATATTATAAATTATGTCATTCGTCAACATCGCCTGTTGACGTTAACTTAATAAAACCTTGCGAGGTTTATATGTAATTTTCACTGTGTTAGGGTAGTTTTAGTAAGGTTAATACATGGATATTCACCTCCGAACATGAATAGCTGGGCGCCTTCAGCGCGTGATATGTTTAGATGGGAAGTTGCCATAGCAACCGAGTTATGAGGACTAATGAGAGTTGTTGGCCAATTAAAAGCAAAGTTGTTGTGTAATATTTGCCTCAGCTCACACCAATAGCTAGGGTTTAATTGTATATTTTCCCCATTCTTTCGGGGCTGGTAAAATTATGTAAATAATGCATATTGACTAGGTGTTAGTAATTGTTGATATTAACGTTTAATTCTTAGCTTGAGATTATAATAGGGTATTAGCCTTCATGCCTAATTGTTATTTCTTGTAGCGAGCGATGAAGGTTGCTCTTAAAGCTAGCGCTAGTGGTATGAAGACGCCAAAAGAAAATGTTGTAAAGAAGTTGCATTTTGTATAGCTGTTAATATACTTGTATCCATTGTTGCCGAACCTTTTTTGGGCAATTATAATAAATTACTGTTGACGGCGATATTCGTTCCTTCTCTTTATATTAGTATCATCCTTCAGTAATTTTAAGTTGAGTTGGTTCTTGTGAAGATATCACAATAAGAGTATAACTTCTGGGCTGTGTTTATCGACCGTTGAGGACGGCCGTGAGAACTTGCCCTCATCTATCCCAAATTGCGTGCGCTGGGTGTCATTTAGCTTACCCAGCGGGTATAACCAGTTCACTCACCCAGCCCACTCTTTCGATTGTTGTTGTTATTTTTTATTTTTATTTTTTTGAAGTTTTTGAACCCTCTCTCTTATTTGGATGGTAGATCCAAATTATGGTTCAATACAGAGGTTCAAATCTCTGCGGGTACGCCGTCTAAATGTCAGGCAAATCTTTTCTGGCGGAAAAAGTCGAAAACAATTCCCTGATGCGTTAAACTATTGGATGCAATAGCTAGTTTAATATATAAGTTTGCCGCTCTTTAACTATTAAATAATATCAACAATATGGTATCTCTCTCTCTCTCACGCAAATCAGCGCTTATTTCACTCTTGCATGAAGATCTTAGTCCGAGTTTGCGACAATAGGTGGCATTGACATCTATAAACAGCTCATTTCAAGCCCCACTGTTACTTTTTCGATAACAGATAGCGTGACAATCTTGAAATCATCAATTTGACACTCTGGCGAGGGAATTTGATATTTTAATATTGCTTTTAGCCGTTTATTAATAAGAGAGAAAGAGACAGAACTCTATATTGCATATGATTTTTTTTTTTGTTGAGCCAAAAGTCCCGTGTTTGAATCCCGTGTCCCGTTGTCAATGACTGAGTAATCATAAATATCTTATTTTAGATAAATATTCCAAGTATATTTTTCATAGCGTGAGCTATATTTGTAAAAAAAACTTTCGGTACTAATAATTATATCGCTTTTAGCAGGAGAGACAGAACTTTATATTTGTTGATGTGCCAAAGATCCCAGTATTTAAGTCCCGTGTCCCTGTGTCATTGATGAAGTAATCATAAATATTCTAAGTATACTTTTCATGGCGTGAGCTATCTACATAGCTGAAACAAAACAACGTTATTTGGCTTTGGGGGAATTCAGAGATTCATGATTTCCAAAGGGGGTGGCGTATGTGGGGAGGGGGTCGTTGACACTCTGGGATTTTCCACGCTCTACCTTGCCACACCTCGGCCGTGACACACTGATAGTGGCCGGAGGGTGGGAGAAGAGAAAGGAAGTAGAAGAGGGGTATGACGAGATGCGGGGAAGTGAAAGGGGGGTCTGACGACTGCTACACCTGATTTCATTGCTGAAGGAACTGCATGCTTACTATTGAGCAACAGCGTTGTCATTATTTTGTTTTCCGTGATCAATCTTCCTTTGAATGTATATCAAATTTGGCAATGCTGAGCTGTCGTTGTTGCCAGTAATTGGTGCTTCTTCCTCCAACACAGTCGTAAAGTTACAGTGGTCTGAGTCTCGTGTTCCTAATAGCTAGCTCAAACACATTGACTAAATAAACACAGATTTTATTAGTACTCTGTGTAGATTTTTTTTTATTGATCACGTTAAAAAAAATTTTTTTTTTTTTGCCGTAAGGTTGTGGAATTACAATTTTATGTGTATATTAATATATTTATTTGAATAGTAAATAGTGTTTTGTTAACAGTTAAAATATAGAAAAAATTATGGAGTCTCTGGCTTGTTATAAGCAATTACATTCCAAGAGGAAAATATTAGGTAGTAAAGAAAGGGCAATGGTATTAAGAATCTACACCTTAATTCGTAAAGACGGAACTTGTTCAGTAACTCTAGCGGCAATGCATATTGTTTGTGTATTAATTATGAGGAGAAAAGCTTCGTACATAAAATAGTTTAAGCATAATTACGTGGGGAATAGAGAAACGTTAATATACTTCAATATTGAAAAAAAATACGATTGTGGAAATAGTTAATGTTTCTAGAAAAGGCTGTACACCGAGAGGAAATGTGTTTGCCTGTCAATTGAACCCCCCCAAACTCCCCATGCCGCATTGTTTACAATGAGGGATTTCCAAGTAAACCCTCCCCCCTCACTTCCCAACAAACGAAAGCTTGATGATTTGGCAACCGGTAACTGAGAGAGAGCGAAGATAAATCTTTTCTCCATAAGACATGCAGTTCCCTCAGCTATGAAATTAGGTGTAGCTACTCGGCGGCCACACTCAACTCTAAGTGACCGTACAGAGAAGATGCTAGCGATGCCTCACCCCTTACGCGCTCTGCACCCGGTCAGTTGTTCAGCCGTAACACTTTTGCTTTGCTGCAGGAGAAAAAGGTTCATGCCCTAGTCCAGCGTGGGGCGCTGTGGGCTGCATGTTCCCCTTAATAAATAACGCCCCAATCCTACCCAATAATCAATTAGCACATATCAATAATCAATTAGCAATCATCAAGAACCAACAGGTCCGGGGCGGTAGGGGAGGGAGTTATAGGGGATGGGATTTCGTAATCATCACTTGGGAGGGGAGGGGATTTCGTAATCAGAACTTGGGAGGGGAACCGCCAATCACAGGATAGAGATGGTGACATTGAGTAATCATCACAATACACACTCTCTCACCGTCAAGGTCAAGTTCAAGGTAAAACTGGGTCAGGTGGGCCACCCAGGTTGTGGCAGCTCTTCTTTATAGAGCAAGCAGTTCTTTCTAAGACTGACCGGCCAGTAGTGAGGAGCAGAATCGAGTAAAAGTAGTCGGACTCTTTTATTAATTTATTTGATCTTTTTCTTTATCTTTAGGTATAACATCCCTTATTTGTTAGTATATTTATCATTTTTTTTAATACAATTTTTGAGTCTTAGATGCTTTGCTAAGTGAAACTTAACCTTAATGGTTAAACTGTTTCACACATTATTTCAATACAAAATGCTTAAGGATTTACAGCCTATAATTTAAAATCAAGCTAAATGTATTCGAATCACGTTTTTGATTCTTTTTAAAAGTAGTCGGTCAAAGCTATATGATTCTTTTTACTCGGTGATCCGATCCCCACACTCGCAATTAAGGAAACATGGAAACAGTTTACTTAATAAATAACACCATGGTGGACAAAATAAATAAAAAATGATTGAATTATGTTTTAAAAAATGTGGTTAAAACATACTTTAGTTGATAATCCTCTTAAAATTATAACATGACTTCATTTGATATACTGTAAGGTCTCGAGTTTGATTCCTGTATATCTAAATTAGTTTGTTCAATTATATTCACCGTATGGTTCACTTAATACACTACCTATGTATTTAATAATAATATAAAATACTTCGATAGTAGTAGATTTAATTTATCACAAATGACTCAATATAATGGTACCTAGGTGGTTTATAAAGAATGTTAACTTTTTTTAATATACAAAACTTAAAATTTGAGCTTATATACATTTTTAATATAATTAATATATAAATACACACACATGTAGAAAACCTTTTATTTTTATTAAGAAATATATACTATTTTTTATATTATGAGAATCTCTTTAAAACGCATAGCCTTGTAATGGCTGTACATCGGTCAAGAAACGTAAAACCTGAAGCTATGAGGAGGGAGGTCACTGAAGACAGGAAGAGCTTTTCTTATTAGTGTTGAATTCCTTTGAAAGGCTCACTAGATTGTATTTCACAACCTTCTCTACTAGAGTAATAAGGTTCAACCGATTGTTACAGATTCTCTTAAAATAAAATCGAGTAATTACTCGATTCTTAGATATACTCGATTCGTCTCGTCACTACCGGCCAACCAGCTGGTCTCCTCGCTCTTTTATTTCGTCGATCATTGGTTTTCGGGTCTGTCCGGCCCTCATCGGGGAAAGGGAAGCAGTGTTTTCTTAGGCGAGTGTTAGCGCATGAGTTTACTATCTTGATCGGTGTATAATCGGACCTTTAATCCCGTTAAAATCTTATTTTTTTATGTTGTTTTAAGTTATATGTATTATTTATAGATATAATTATGGGCACTCTTTTACCAAATAATGTATTTATCAGCAAATTACAGTAAGTTTAGTTTAATTTTACAAGAATGTTGACGCTAGTTTGATCCTCCAAGGGAAGCGGTTTGTTTATTAGCGTACTGTAGTAGAATGATGGATGCGTCAACAAGTGAACCAGTGGAAGAGAAGGTGCTATGTCACAATTCATAAGTGATATTTTGAAGCATAGTTTTTCGAACCGGTTTTTTGGCCCACTCTCTCTTCAAGCAACCTATTTATAAAGAAAACTTTGACGTTTCAATACTCAATTCTATGAAAGTGTTTATTAATTATTGCTGTGTTGGGTTGGTGGAAAACTATATAAGTAACCTTACTATTTACTGATGATAATGGCGTGTAAAATAAATCCAGATCCAAAGCTCTCATAAGGCAGGCCAAAGATCATACTCATTTACAGGCCACAACCCAAGAGAAAACTTTGGCAATCGTAAATTGACCATTATTATTATTATTCTTTATATTTGAATTAGAACTACAATTATTATATATATATATATATAAATAAATAATTTAATGATTGAGTAATATTTACAAAATTCCAAGAAATGCTTTCGTTCCAAGTGTCTCTTCGGTTTTTGAATTCTTGGGTTCCTTAGAACGTGTAACTTATCTTCAAAGTCGTAATAATCATACAATAAATCACCCATTTCATAAGATAAATAAATGTAACCTCACTTTAATAATAACAACTGCCTTGAAAACAATATGGCGGAGTGTTTAACGTTGTTAATGTGGACGTTATGTTTGCTAACCGGAAGATAGACCTCGAGTTAACTCTACGAGCACTTTTACGTGGACATTAGCGCTAAACAAACATAGTAAAATCAAAATTATGGGTTGTTATCAACTACCTTATGTTAAGCCTTAACTAATAAAATAACGTGACATTGTAAGATTAGACCTAAGTCTTATTTAATCAGATTTGATACATATCCAGGCTTAGATCCAGTTTTAATTAAAAGTAACCCACTTCGACCAAACCGTCGATCGCGAGCCACCGGTAGCTCACGGTGACATTTTCGATAGTTCAATCAGAAGAGAAAAAAAAAATACAAATACGCTGCACTTTCCAAAGAAACTTATTGTTGAATAGTGTTGCCCCAAGTATAGGATATGTGGCCTCTTTTCTATAGAGAAAATTAACAAGTTCTGGTTCGTATTTCAATCCGAGTGGAGGTGTTCTGCTTTACAAGGCTTTGTGAGTCATCATTCTCAACTAAAGGTCATAAAAAACAATTATACAACTAGGCTTACAGATTAACAATTTGATAAATGAAATTAAAAGGGAGTAAATTCACCACAATTTAAAGAATTGTTTATGAAAATCAATAACATTTTTCTCACAACATGTAAATAAAATAGAAATACTATAATTTTGTTTAGAGAATTAATATAGTTGTGTTTTGTAGTAACAAAACGTGAATTTTAGTACACAGTGTACTAACATTTAACATTATTTCCATTACAATTGCAAATCCAAGGCACAGAGTCTACACTCGATTTAACAAAGGAATGATGGCAAATCCTCTATATAATTTTTGGAAAACATTCGAATTGCTTAGTAAGGAACGTTTATGTTTACATTACATATTTATTGTTTTTTAAATGCCAATCTAATACAATTTGACCAACCTAAACTCACTTAAAATTTAATGTTATTTTTTCTAAATATCCTCTATATAATGGTAGCCTGGGTAGCTCAAGATACACTTTGACAAATTGAATATAACTCCAAGACTCAATGAGTTTGGTGACTTATGCTCCAAAGCGTCACTCTTGCAATAGACTAGACTGCCAATGACTGGGAGACCGGGGATCAAATCCCCGGTCAGATGTGGTTAGGATTGCTTTTCATAACTAGTTTTGCACTCTCCCTCCACGCAAATGATGGTACGCCTGCTTTAAAATCAAACTTCTTCATCCCTAACACAGTATAGTAATTAGTTTATGTGCGTACAACCCGAATGGTTAGTAAGACATTGTGCAATAAAAAATCCTAAGAGTATGAATATGGATCTTTCTGAAGTAGACATTTAATAATTTGAGGAAAAGATAATTTTAAATAGGTATATCATACTTGATTTTCAAAAGTTAGTGGCTTGCTATATCCAGGAAAGGTACCGAAGGTCCAATCGATTTGGAATTGGTATGCAAGTTAATTGGAGTTTTAACTCAGCCGATTACTGGAAGAAACTAAGCTTATAGTAAAGATAATATGCTGTGGTTTGGACAGTATGATATTTTCCTATGAGAAAACATATTTAATAAGAACATTTTGGTGGTAACATTAAATAATTATCCATGGATACAGGCCATGGGAATTGTTTGTAACAAACATTAAGAATTCTCCAATATTTTTACGTATATATTTTGGGGTACCTATCTCATATATTATAGGAGCCTTTGAAAATTAATGATTGAAGGCACATAGCAGGCTGTATATATTTTGGGGTACCTATCTCATATATTATAGGAGCCTTTGAAAATTAATGATTGAAGGCACATAGCAGGCTGTATATTATGTGCTGGATAATATGTTGCATAATAACAGACAAAACAGAGTCTACTAATATTATCTATGAGGACACATAATGATCTATACAGCTCGACAATATCTGATAAATGTTGATATTCTAAACTATACCAATGTATGATTAGGGCACTGATAGAAATCAGACCACTGTTACTTAAGGGTGTGCCAAGGTCACTTTTTAAATGCCAACTGACGTTGAAGCGAGACTTGAAACAGGTGAAGAAAAATCGAAGATTTTTTTGTTTGTCACATAACATCACATTTAATGTTATATTTAATCCGTGTAGTGATTTTACTCACATTTTTATTCAAATTTAATAAGAATTTATTTAATTTAAGATAAATAAATACACATTTGGCACATCACAATTTGATATATGATTAAATTACTAATTTACTTACTCTCCTGGACCATAAGTATGTCCAGTTTCTTCCAAAATGTTATCACCTCTGTTCCAAATACAAAGAACCTCCTCCCGGTTCTGCCTACGCCAACTAGGGCCATCACCCCGATGATTTCTAGAAACACAAATTCACTGAAGACAACCTGCAAAGGGAGAGTGGAAAGCCATTAAGGAAAAGCCCCCTTCAGTACACCCAACCGGGATTTGAACCCCAATCCGCCCGTCACCGACAGGCCAGTCTATTGCAAGAGTGATGACTTAACCCATTAACCCACCGAAGTGGGTGCAAGTCGGTGTTAAACCACTTTCTATTATACTTTATAAAAATAATATAACTATACTGAAATATGTCATATTTTGTAGAGATACTTAAAATCTTTCTATAACATCTCAAATTTTTCTTCTTTCTTTGAAATGTATCGAAGATGTGAAGGTTACAATGGGTGATGAAGTTTTAAGTGAAATATATTTTACCCCCGACTTAGTTATTTCGAGGCTTCACACTGATAATAATACTGATAATGATGATGTTGCTATAACTAAAGATGTAGACCTTGATCACCAGTAGGTAAGGCCCCACGTCAAATTGTTTTACGGCTACGTGACGGTTGATTTTAGTATATATTCTGCATAGCTTTCTGAGATCCCAGAAAAATTGGAACACATGGAGCATTTCCTCATTACCGAGAGCCCAGACAGGAAAACTTTGGTCAGTGTCACATAAGAGAGTTGGCATCAAAGAGTTTTTATATTATAATAAGTAATAAATATATATTTATATATACATTATTTGTCCACAGTGAACCGGAAACTTTCATGTTCACTTAAATGACATCCGCCTCGGTGGCGTAGTTAGTTAACGCGCTAGCTTCATGTTGAGCTAGACTGCCAAGGACGAGGTTCGAATCTCGCTCGGGTGAACTGGGGGTGGCTTTTCCTAAATGGCTTTCCATTCTCTCTCCACGCAAATGTGGGTTCTATTTTGCTTTATTCAACCTTCACGATACATAGCTCATTAGAATAATTAGTAACTAAGCGTATAACCATAATGGGTAGTAAGAAGCGGTACTAAATAATAATAAAAACTTAAATGACGTGTAAAACTTGCTGCCTTGACAAGTTCTAGTCACAGAGATATACAAATTGAGAAGAGTTATAGATGTAATAAAGTAGAAGAATGAAACATGAGCCTCCAGTCGTATACGTGCTGTTAAATAAAAAGTACTCTAACATTTATACATTCTATGGACTTGTGTTTTGGACTCGCGTGGTTATATAATAAACAAGTATGAGTTCCATGAGCTGTTAAAGACTAAAAATTAAGGTGGCATGATCGAAATCCAACTTTCTCAATAGATTTTAAAATGTTTAAAAAAGGAGTGACCTAATGGCCAAATAACTTATTATAATGGAAATTGATAAAACTAAAGAAAAAGGAAAAATAAACTAATAAGAATAAATTTGATAAAGAAATTTCACCTAGGGAAAGAGGAAAAATCCAATGCACAAAGGTGACATCTTCTTCCTTTCTTCTGTCTTCTGTAGTAGAAGTAGTCACACACATTTTAACACAAATAAAGTAATATTTCGGAATTGTTGCCTTTATCAAACACAAAGAAGAAAGAAGAGAGTACACTTGACACAAACCTAATCAAATTTCTCTTATTAGTTTATTTTTCCTTTTTCTTTGGTTTTATCAATTTCCTTTATTACAAAATCAATATATTTTAAGTAATTCTGCTGATAGAGTTATCACATTAGGGGTCTGAACCCTCACCATTGAGATTAAAATAGCCAATGAGAAGAAAGTCTATGAGTTTCCTGAAATCTCACAATCATTTCAGCTGGTATTTTATTGACCTGCACAACATATTTGTTGGTTATTCAGATGGGTATAAAAGCTAATATTGGATGAGACAGGAGATATTGGGTAGATACCTCTTTCGATACTAATTCTTTATTTGCAATAGTCCACATACATCCAACTAATCTCCGAGGTGCAATCAACCGTATGTCGATTTTCACCATGGATAGCCTTTATTTTTACATAACATTCTGCCCAGATACACACAATTATTCACTTTTTCTCAAGGTTTTCCATTTATGGTAACCTGACAGTCATTTCCTTATCCAACCTTATCAAAAACTATCAACATAGTTTTGGAGATATTTATTCGGATATACATTCTGCTTTTAATCACATTCAAACGATTAAATGCATTCTGCAAGTTATTTTCACTCTCAGACATTAATAGGGAATCATTCCCATATAACAGTACTCTCACATTCACATTGTCCATTTGTACAACAACCACGTTCTCACAAGCATCATTCATAGACTGGTCCATGGATATATTAAACAATCATGGAAACATAACATAACCTTTTCTATCACTCTATTAAATGTCAAACTATTCGCTTAAATCTTGATACACCCTAATGCACGCTTTACCTCCATCATACACTGCCATAATTGCATTTACTAACCATGCATCCACACCATACTCTCTCAGAAGAGTCAATAAAATACTCCTATTTACACTATCGTACGATTTCACCAGCTCAACAAATAAATAGTTCACTTTCTTCCTTACTGGCATACATTTCTCAATCATTCGTTGAAATTTAAATAAATGGTCCATGCAAACTCTACCTGGCATTAAACCACATTGCCCATCCTAAATCTTGTTCACAATTTTTTCATGCACCCTCTCAAACTTTGCCTAAAATACTCAACAAACTAATTGCCCTTTAATTATTACATTCACTCTTAATTATCTTATCCCCTGCCTATGGAAATCTTCGTATAGCAATTGAAAGTAGGGACGATTTACCAAATTCTAGTGAAGTAAACATTAAGATTATGGAGGAATAAATGCTAGACACAAGGATGACCTAAAAGATAAGCATGGGGATGCATTTTTTGTTTAAAAAAATAATAAATCTCACCGTAAATGTCTTAATTCAGGTCAAAATCACAAAAATTTCTGTCTGGTCAAGGTCAACAAAATATCAAAGTAACATAAAATGACAATGATGCAAAAAGTCTAATCATAGAATGGAGATTGCTGGTTAAAAAAAAGGAATCCACCTTCAAAATTGAAGAATGTATTTCAATTGGCCTACACCAATTAACCACCCATAAAGTCTGTATGGTGCTTGGATAGTGGATCAAACTCATACACGTATTATGATCAAACGAAATTCTCAAAGTTTGTTTGAGACAAATAACATGCTATTCTCAAAATCGCATCAGAGGAACACACTGCAAGTATTTCGGTTATTGGCATAGTCACAATTCAGCTCTATGTTGATTCAATATTAAATTTATCTGAAACTTTGCATGCACAAAATTTGACCACAAATCCTTTCTCTGTTGCAAAAATTACTGATGAAGGATTTAGTGTTATTTTTAAGAAGGATTGCACTCAATTTTTGGCAAATCATGACAATCTTATTCTAAAAACAACAAGATACTATAATAAGGTCTATACTATTTTGATGCAAACAAGTCAGAATATGCAAATTTATCTTCAGAAATTCCTGAAAAGTTAAAAATTAAATGTGGCACAGAAAAGTTGATCACATAAAAGAGTCTGATTTAAAATCGGCCCTGAAAGATAATCGCTTCAAAGGTTTGCATTTCAACACCAATGAAAATGTGGTTAGTGTGGAATTTGTATTAAAGGAAGATTCACCAGGCTTCCTTATAATATTAGGGAACAACCAAAAACTGTAGACAAGCTAGAAATAATACATTCTGATGTTGTAGGCCCCATGCACACCACTTCACCCAGAGGCTCAAGATATTTTGTTACTTTTAATTTAATGATGAGGGCAATAGCTATACCATAAAATAACACATAAGAAATACAAATAAAATCTCACAGAAAAAAAGATTAAGCATGTGAAAAACAATCTAATACATAGAAATAGGAAGAAAATAGTAACAGTTGAGAGGTTTCAGTAACAAGAAATGACGAGAAATTAACATAAGCTAATGTAGACGCAAATGAAAGAGAAGAAAGCAATGGAGAATCTAAAGATAGCTTTGAGTAATAAGTTGAGGAAGAAGGAAAAAGATATTCAAGACCAAGAATTACAATTAGACCACCCCCTTGAACGAAAGATTATGACATGCCAGCATTATGTGATGATAGGGAAGCTCTAGAAGTAAAATATGCGGAAGATTGGCATGAGCTATAAAAAAATGAAATCAAGGCCCATACAAAATATAATACTTGGGAATTGGGAACAAAACCAAACAGAGAAAATGTCATTAAGCTCCAAAATGTTACTAAAAATGAGTACAAACAAAATGGCGATCTTGAGTGGAGAAAAGTACGTCTTGTAGCTCGAGGATTCTCACAAATATCATGACCCGACTATAGATAAACGTATGCCACAGTCGCCAGATTAAGCTCTATCAGAACTCTTCTTGGGGTAGCGGTCAAAAAAATTTAAAAATAAATCAACTTGATGTTTCAACAGCTTTCCTTAATGGAAATATAGACGAAAAACTATTTATGAAAAAACCAGAATTTCTAGAAAAAAATCTTATGCAACACCATGGTTGAAGAAAGTGCTAGTGAAGAGCTATGGAAACCAAACGGTGAAAAGGTATGTTGCCTTAGGAAGACGTTATACAGGCTAAAGCAAGTGGGATACCAATGTTTCTTTAAATTAGATTCCAAACTTTGAAAATTAGGACCTATCCCTTCACAGGCTGATCCATATATATTTGGATTAGAGGGGGAGAAAAAATACTGGTTGCAATTTATGTAGATGAGGTAATCATGGCATCAAAGATTCAGGAAAAATTGAATTGTGTAAAGAGGGAACTGATAAGCGAAGTTGAGATGAGAGAGTTGGGAAATCTCCAGTATTGTCTCGGGATACAATTAGACTGTAAAAATAGAAATATTTCAGCTTCATAGAAGAAGTACATTGATGAGGTTCTTTGTAAATTCAATATGAAGACTCCCATGGTTCCAGGACTAAATTTTACCAAGGTGTAAACTGAAAACCTACCAAATTTTCCCTTCAAAAATCTGATTGTATCCCTTATGTATCTCGCAAAAGGATATTTCCCATTCGGTAAGCGTGTTAAGCCAATCTAATAACTGTTTTTACAAGGAGCATTGGGTATAAGCAAAAAGGGTATTTTGTTACCTTCAAGTCACCAAGGAACTGTCTCTGATCTTCCAAAAGCCTGGATAACCTATACGAGATATGTGGATGCAAATTGGGGATCATTCTCCAATGATAGAAGACCTACACAGAGTATTGTTTTAAGTATGTGGGCTCAATGATCAACTGAGAATCCAGAAAACAAAGAACCATTGCTCTATCTACCCAAGAAGCTGAGTACATGGTCTTAACAGAATCAACAAAGGAGGCAATGCATTTGAGGCAACATCTGAATGATATGGGATCCTCTCTACATGCCATCCACTTCTTCAATGAAAACATGTCCACCAAAATTTAACAAAGAATTTAATAATATGTTCACGATCAAAGCATTTAAGTATAAAAACTACTTTATTGGCGAGAAGGCTCAAATGGCATACAAGCCTTCTGAATACAGGGAAGCGTATATTTTTACAAAGGGTTTGGCAAACCCCAGACACACAATGTCGAGTCAAGCTGTTGGACTTCATCTTAGGCTCTAAGGAATGACGGAGAGTGTTGAGACTTGAATAATTTCATACACTCAATAGATCACTTTGTAGAATAACCTTGACAAATAATATCTATGACAATACATTATAAATGTTCCACTTTGTTTTGTTTTACTTTGCTTTGTCCTACATAACTAATAAAGTATAGATAGTCTGTGTTATTAATTATCAAGTATGTAAAAAACAATCATGATGGAATCTGCCATAGGATTCACTATAGATATTTTTGAAAGCATCCAAAATATTAATTTTGTATTTTATATAACTTACATCTAGCACAACATAAACTAATTTGTACAATCTATTAGAATAGGTAGAGAGTCGTAAATTCTTCAAATTCAATATTTTAGTGGGTTTTTTTTAAATTTAATCTGTCACTTTTCGTCAGTTAAGATGATTGTGTATACATTTGTAATATTCAGATTAATATAATAAACTTACATTTGTCCAACTATCATGTTAATAAATACAATTTTTTATTTGTCTTACCTTGATTTATGGTATGCAATAAGAGCACTGGCTCCTTTTTACTCGTTTTTACTCAAAAACACATGTCTTTTGCGATATTCCACAGCTTCCGTGTCATCCAAACTAAATATTGTTCGTAAATGACTTGCGATTTTAGTCTATGCTTATTTCTAGCCGTCAACATAAAATATTATCGCTCACAAACTCCCCTTTCTCTTTACATGAGCTTGTGCCTGTCTGCACGTCACCTGCCATTCAACATTCTTTCCCCCTCCAGTAAACTTTGAAGGGCTGTCGCATGTTTTGCGGCGCCAGCAACACACACAACAAAACGCGGCAAAGCAACATTCTTATTTTTCTGATATTTAAAGATTTTTGTGTTGTGACCATAATATTTTAAAACATAATTTTATTAATGCAGCGCATGACTTTGTAACAGATTTTTTTATTTTTAAAAATCCTTTTTAAAACGCTTTAAAATTATAGACCATACGGGTTTTTTAATTGGCGATTTTTTCCCTCAGTTTTAAAAGATAAAATAAGTAAAACAAAGATTCAGTGGCAAAGATAGACGCTTTAATCTGTCCGATCGTTTTTTTGGTGAGCATACCCATATTCATTGATGATGTATTGGTTTTTCAGAACACATATGTTTCGACATTGAATTTATAAACTACTGAGGCCCCTCAATTCATTCCAGTTCACTAGTGAATTCAGTGTTATACAGACGATGATACACAGCAGAAGATATTATTTTCATTAGACCTCTTTGGTGCATGATTTTAATTCCAGACATACAGAAAAACCTTGACTTTTGTTGGGAGTTCTTTAGGACTACCTACACAAACAGTGCAATTGTAATAGTAGTCAGAAGTTGTCTGATTGATTGGTTCGCTCAGCATTATGTATGTCGAACAAGCTTCTATAGCATAAGTCCCAAGTCCAATATTAAAATAGTTTTTGAAGCAATACTTTCTAACGTTAAGGCACAAATTAACAGGTGAGTTAAATTGTCTCCAAATTTTATTAATATTAAGGTCACTAGATATTTAGCTACATAATTCAGTATTACTCCTGAAATAGTGTGTTTCTACAAACCTTAGCTTCACGTTTAAGTCCTTTATTGATGTTTTCTTTTGACTCAAATATTTGTACTATGCTGCCCCCCCCCTNGAACCATGTGTTTGTTTTTTCCAGATGATAAAACATATTTAAATCAACATATTTTATTCATCAAGACTTTTTACTTTCTGTTATGTCAGGTATGGCCCTTGATCTAGGCCTTGTAGAGAATTTTGCAGTGGTATATTTCACTTCGAATAAATCTTGTAGTCCAACCCCTTATCTCATTATGTAGCGTGTCTGTCTACTAAGCTAAAGGTCTCAGGTCCGATTCCTGGAATGGCCAAAACATGTATTATTGGTGAAATGAAAGTTCCAACTTTCACAGTGATAAATTAATTACCGGCGGTGGATGTTGTGTCTGTTCTATATCTGGTTAGCTTATAAGTAATGTTCTGATATAACCAGTTGGTTAAGAAATTGCACGTTAGTATTGTGCAGGACCCCTTATTCCACACCCAACGGGGCACGTCTCGAGGTGTTTTTTAACTATGTGATTACGAAAAAGCTAACACTGTTTGCTTTGTGATTACGTAATAGCGTAACACTGTTTACTTTGTGATAACGTAATAGCGTAACACTGTTTACTTTGTGATAACGTAATAGCGTAACACTGTTTACTTTGTGATAACGTAATAGCGTAACACTGTTTACTTTGTGATTACGTAATAGCGTAACACTGTTTACTTTGTGATTACGTAATAGCGTAACACTGTTTACTTTGTGATTACGTAATAGCGTAACACTGTTTACTTTGTGATTACGTAATAGCGTAACACTGTTTACTTTGTGATTACGTAATAGCGTAACACTGTTTACTTTGTGATTACGTAATAGCGTAACACTGTTTACTTTGTGATTACGTAATAGCGTAACACTGTTTACTTTGTGATTACGTAATAGCGTAACACTGTTTACTTTGTGATTACGTAATAGCGTAACACTGTTTACTTTGTGATTACGTAATAGCGTAACACTGTTTACTTTGTGATTACGTAATAGCGTAACACTGTTTACTTTGTGATTACGTAATAGCGTAACACTGTTTACTTTGTGATTACGTAATAGCGTAACACTGTTTACTTTGTGATTACGTAATAGCGTAACACTGTTTACTTTGGTCTCCCTATGCCACAGGCTATAATTGTTAGTTATGTTATATGTGTTACGTAATTTGTTTTGAGACTTCCTTTATTTTCAAATTATTCCCTAATTTAATTATTTAAAAAAAAATCCTGACTAATTCATTTAATCAACTTTTTCTCTAATTTAGGGAATATTTACCCCTCACCCCCTCAATCGATGTGTTAAATAAATCCGACCCCATCCCCCTCAATTGATAATTAATCATCGGCGTTGGTGAGTAGGGGCCCCTAGAGAGTTACCCCTGGAGTGGGTGGTCAGGAAGGACTAGGTTTAAACCTCACTGAGGACCTACATGAGCTAAGATCACTCCGTTCACGATGAATGCCCGTTAGAGGATGTAAGCCGATCTGTTTACTTCCCTCCTTGGCTGATGAAATGCTCTATGTGACTCCCTTGTATCACAATAGACTTTCATTCTCACTAACTGGTGTTATTCAACCTGGAATATATCTTCAGTCCTCGTCACAAAGGTTTCGGTAAACAAATACAGTAGAACTTGGATAATTCAGACGTATATACTTTGAATTCATACTAATTCGAACTTCACCTTTGGTCCCTTGAATATTCTATTAAAACAATGTTAAAATATCAAATGTAGTTAAAACTTTTTTTTAATTCGAAGAAAATTGTCTCGAAAATGACGGAACAACGCCTGAAATCTCGCGTAGGAAACACGTTTAGTACTAGACTGTTGCTGCGTGGATAACAGGCTCTCTGCGTGCAGGGGCACTCAAGTTTTGTGTTTTGTGTTCCTTATGAGGATTTTGTGAACTTGAACGAGAACTCGGCATTTTACGGTGAACTTACAGATGCAGACATTTTAGCAGATGTTATGAACAATAGAGAGACATTGTTTCTTCAGATGAAGAGGAAAAGACGGGACTTAAAGAGAAGCCAATCCCAACATCTACAGAGGTCATGGACCAGATCAAAGAGTTTGTTGAGGGACAACATAATGTAAGCCCTTCTATTCTCCAGGCGCTGAATAAACTAGAAGAGTTTACTACAATTCAGAGTATTAACTCCAAAAAACAATCAAAATTTTCTATTTAAAAAAACTCTAACTACATATTGTACATATTGCTATGAAAAATCTAAGGATAAAATTATACACACTACTATATTTTTCTTCGGTGAATTGATGCTTGGAGCTATTTTCCTAGCCAAAATAAAAACTAATCTAATTCAAATTTTTGGATAGTTGAAATTTTTCTAGTGGCTTCTTCAGCTTCGAATTAGCCAGGTTTGACTGTATTAAATACTTCACAATCGACCAGAGAAGTGACTTCCACCTTCAGCATGAATTTTGAAAATGGTGTTATAGTGACGTAAGTTAGAATACTAGAAAGTAAGGTATGATCTCAAACGTAGCCGACAAACACTTCTGATGCAATCTCGTATCGGCAAAAAGTTGTGGAGAGGGTAGTATGAAGGAGCATATATAGGACATTTACTCCAATGTGTATACAGCCTTGCAGTAGACATGGATAAATTAAATCAATTAGTGAACATGGTCGACTTTGTACCAACGATCAAGCTTAATGCTCTTGCCGTGGATGAAAATATACAGTAGATCGATTATTGGCGGTGCAGACGAAAGTTTGGAGAAGAACTATCACCTATCTGAATGTAAACTTCTGTGTTTTTCTGCCTTATTGGTTTGAAGCCTTAAGTGATGCAGACATTATATAACTAAATAGGAAGACATTGCTGTTTAATTGTGGGGGCGTCAAGATTGGTGTGCCCACACATGTATATTTGGAAGAATATACCAGCTAAAAAACAACATAAACAAAATTAGCAGCATCACCACATCACCAGCTAGACAGCCTCCACTCACAGCCACACCTGCGCAAAGGCAGCATCAACAACACTGAAAAAACAACAATCACTTAA
Organism: Timema poppense; assembly: GCA_902141375.1. Classification (NCBI taxonomy): domain Eukaryota; kingdom Metazoa; phylum Arthropoda; class Insecta; order Phasmatodea; family Timematidae; genus Timema; species Timema poppense. Next base: position 61,081 of record CABFOV010002204.1, read on the forward strand.
ATAAACTTACGATGATCGAGCGTGGACCAGGCGATGCAGATGTGCCTACGTCGGTTTGGAGTTTTTTAGTGACGCAGATGACAGGTGGTGTGTCCGAATTACCCAAGCAAGATCAGTACACCAACGAATCAGCAACACTGCCAAAGGGTCAGCTAGACAATAGGCCAACACCCGTGCATTAGCGTCTCGTCTGCAAGACCAACGACCACTCAAGACATTTTCTCTTGCATCAGATATGGATAAATTAAATCAATTAGTCAGCACGTTCACTTTTGTACCAACGCTCAAGCTTAACATGTGTGCCGTGGATAACATCGGACCGATGGTGCGGATGAGAATTGGGAGAAGAGTTATTGCCTACCTAGATGGGGACTTATGGGTTATACCCCTGCAAGATACGCACACACACACACATGAATCAGCATTACCACTGGCAGATCAACAACCCAGACGGAACGTCCATGCATCGACAACATCTGCTAACTCTTGCAATAGTTAAATCAGTGTGGAAATATACATGGTATCGGGGTGATGCAGACATTGATGATGTAAAGATCGGTATATGTCCAAAGTCTTACCAATGCTGCCGTTTTCTGTCGTACCATTGTATATTTGCACCATGGCGTGTATATAGGATTGTGTGAGGAGGGTATTAATTTTTAACTATGGACTACACTACAGATGATGATTTCTACGAGAACAGGGACAATGCTCGCAGCAATAGTTTATTAAGGCCTCCAAAAGATCTAGCACTATCACCATCACCTCCTAATTTCCACATGCTCTTGCCAACGCATGCCACCCGACACACAGTGCACCCGAAAACGCCCGTCACCCGACACACAGACCAACGTCTTCAGCATAAGACTGCGGACCTTTTCAGCTAACCATTTGCCATAACGCCAACGCACGCCAATTGATACACAGTGATCAACCAACAGCACGCAACCTGACATCCATATCTCAAGCCAATGCTTACCACCCAACGCACAGCCCTCAATCCAATGCACAGAATGGCTCCTGCACAGCTTACCGATACGTCCTCCACCACCCGAACACAGTGACATCCGCACAGCCGAGCCGTATTCTCGAGGAAAGGACTCCAAATAGGCCGTTGTGTTTAGTTAAACCTACACCAAGAAAGTGAAGTTGGGCGTCTTAGTAATACTTTTACAGAACGTAATCTCTTTCTGTTATACTGTATTTGTTAATTATATTTAAAATTGACAATAAATATATTTGAATTCATTTTACCGTCCAAAATAAACTGTAATTTGAAATCCACCGTAGTAACTCAAAATTTAGGTATAGGGAGATTATAGGTAACATTTCAAAACTGTGTTTGGTCCAGACAGGGTAACTATATTCCATTCACGGTAGGAATTACTCTCTGAAAGGTCTTTTTTCCTATCAATATCTTACTATATAATATATTTCTGGTAGAGAAAAAGGACTTTCAGAAAACAATTCCTACGGTGAATGGAATATACCTGAATTCAATCACAGGCTTCACTCCAAGGATAGGTAGTTATATATATTATATTGGTTATTATAATTTATACCAACTTCGAAGCATTTTGTATAAATGTTTGCAATGAAACATTTCAAGAAAATCTGGTAATAATTTTTTTCTAAACTAAACATTTGTACAATTTTTGGAAATGAGTTATTTTGAGAAAATCTGGCGATACATTTTCCTAAACTAATAAGAGGAACATTTTGAGAAAGTTAGAACATACTTAGAATGTACTTTAACAATATTTATTACAATAGTTACTAAAATATAGTAGTTTATAAAATCATCATCATTAAGGTGGTTAAAAAATTAACCAAAATAAAATAACATATAAAACAATCTTCGTTATTTCTAGGTATGAACTAAACTTTAATACTGTTACCAAAATAGAGTATTATTAAAGCATTATGAATTAAAACTATTATTTACTAACATCCAAGGTTGAACCGAACTAAATTATGATTTATTTATAAATTGTATGATTTATAAAACCTTCTTCATTAATTCCAAGACTGAATAAGAATATTATTCATTCACAATATTACTAAAATCATACGGTTTATAAATCAGTATTTATTAATTCCACGAATGAACTAAATAAGTTATTATTAACAAATCGAGTAATTTACGAAACAGTCTTCGTTAATTCCATAGATGAACTAAACTATTATATATTAACAATGTTGCTAGAATTAAGTTACTAACCATTATTCGTCTTTCCAAGAATGAACTAAAAATATTAGTTATTTATATTAGTAAAAAAGAGTATTTATAAAACCATCTTCATTAATTCCAAGGGTGTAATAAAACAGATTAGCTTTTTTCTGAACGTCACTAAACTAGAATAATTTAACATATTTCATAGATAAGATATAAAAATTATATCCCCCCTCCCCTTTCTCCTCGTCTTACTTCCTCTTGTCCTTCTTCCCCTCCTCTTCCTTTCTCAGCTCCACTTACACCTCCTTCTTTTTCATCTTGTCTTTCCACTCGTCTTCTTTCTTTCCCACCTCCTCTTCCCCTTGTCCTTCCACTACACCTCTTATTTCTTTCGCCTCTGTGTGAAGTATGTCGTTTTAAAAAATGTGGAAGATAGAGGGAATAAACTCTTTAATTTCTTGGCAACTGCCCCATTTTTTAAAAGTTTTCTCCCTCTTCATTTAATTCCCCTAAAGTATAATATAATGGCCTCCCAGTTATATGTTTTTTTCAAGTCTGCTATTATAAAGTCCATTTAGTGACTGCTTCCATAGCAGAGACGGTTACAAAATCTTCACTTTTCATCTTTACTGTAGAAAGCTTCCTACTAACCCCATTCGCAGCTTCCATCCGATTATTTGGGACAAAAACATATTTTAAGTGCTACTTACTCTTTTCCAATAATTCCAAAATCCTGATAACATTCCATCAAAGTATACCCAAGTTCAAGGAATTTGTGATCGACACACTCAATATTTGGATTCTCTCAGATGGCGTGTGACAAATTGTTCACAATATTTCCGTTTATATTTTGCCCCCCGCAACTATCGCATGGTGGATATAGTTTTAATATCACACACTTGTCCAGACACATCAATGCGCGGATACCACAAAGTTGTGATGCACTTGTACAGGTTGTTCTCTGGCAGAACCTGACTTTGTTCAAGATTTACAGTGATCTTTACATATGTAGCAGCACTGTGCACGAATTCACTTATACATCTTTCCCCTGAACATAAACTAGAAGCTTTGAGTCTATGTACTTAAATGAATATATTAGAAAATATCACTTTTACTACTTGACTCTTAAGTTCCTAAATTATTATGTTACTAAAATCAAAAGTTATATGCTGAGATGTCTTGGATTGATGTTAATTCAATCCACGTCCTCGTTTTATGAACATTTTAAGATCAAACATGATGATTTTTTTTTGTTTACTGGTGGTGGGCGCTGGCCTCTGATAAATGGTGGTGATAATGACCGATGCTGTATTCTTGAAATATGTATAATCATTCTTGTCACTAAGAAAAGTGGATGGCTGTACATTTGACCACCAGCATTTTGTGACAGTATGCTCCACAGAGTGTGGTTCCCCACTCTCCTCACGCAAATGCGGGTGTACTTTACACCTCCTCCATAACATGTGTTTAGTCCAAATGGGTGGTAGGACGTGGTACTTGAAAGTAACACCTAATATTTTTTTCCAAAAAAGTTACTTATGTTTTGTTCTAAGCAGCCAATACGTAAATTATTTGGCGCACCCATTCCTGATGTAATCTATCATTTTGTAGGCGAGTGGTTTAAACTAAACATTAATCGACACTTTTCCGATTAGTTTGTATAAACGAAACCTAATTAGATCATCTAGCCCAATTACATCCGAGGTACTTTCAGGTTTATGAGGGTTTATGAGATTTACTATCAGGTTGGCCTGGGAGTCGTTTTTGATTTAGCTGGCCTTGTCTTAGGCGTCCTGGGTGCAATTCTAGAGGTCTTGGCCTGAGTTTTAGATGTAGAGGGTGTGGAGGATTTTAGGGGTGGGGTTTTAGGGCTCTTTGATTGCATTTTAGATTTCGAGGGTGTGGGGAATTATAGTCTTGGATACTTTGGTGTTATTTCAGCAATATACGAGGCCATTAACCCAATCATATTTTCATTCATTTCGATGTGCTGTTTCATTAAGTCTATCTCTGCATCCTATTCTATTAGAGTCAGTCCATCTGCTCTCCATAGCTCCCCTGAGGGCAGATAGAAATAGATAGTACCAGATAGAAATAGATAGTACATTGTGCTATTTGTTACTTACCTCTTAGAGTGATACGTGTGGGTTGGGATTAAAAGCCCTCCAGAGAGTTCACTCACATTTACGTCAATCTTGGGTTGCTTGTTTAGGATTCTAATCTCAAAGTATAAATTGTAAACGTCACCAATATAACATTTTGCTCCCTCACAAAAGCCATTGTCTAATTTTGAACTGTTAATGTGTGACTAATAATTTTGTTATATTTTAATCATGTCTTAAACTGTTTATTTAATGAGTGCAGAAATGAAAACTGAAACTAGAATGTGATTAATTTATTAATAACTAATAGTTATCGTTTAAGTTTCAATTAAAAACAAAAGGCATCATTTTACTAATACATATAATGGTAACTGGTAGTAGTTCTCATTTTCAAACACTGTACGCTATAATCTCATACCACCCGCCTCGGTGGCTTAGTTGGCTAACGCGCTAGTCGTGTTGAGCTCAACTGCTGAGGATGGGGAGATCGAGGTTCGAATCTCGGTCGGGTGAACTGGGGGTGGTTTTTCCTAGATGATTTTCCACTCTCCCTCCACGCAAATGTGGGTTCATTTCCTCTAATTCACCCTTCCCAATTCCTATTCCATTATCGTAATTAGTACTTAAAGCGTATAACCCGAACGGGTAGTAAGACGCGGTGCTATTAATAATAATTTACACCTAAATGTAATACCTATGCCAAGAGTATTATTATTATTATCATTATATTCTGTTAAAGTAGACCTACTAAAACTATATATATATATATATATAAGAATCTTTTAAAGTTATGTTAGTGAATAGACGAACCAAAGCTTGACAAGGTTTATTTTCATTTTAAATTTCATGGAGGGACTTTTTTCACTAATAAGCTCTAAATATGTTAAATTATAATATATGTATAGGGAAAAATTAAGTAGCCTTTCCAATGATCCCTTTTACTTCACCCTGAGATTAGTGTCGAAACCCACGAGCCACCACAAATTTTTAAGGTATTAGGAACAGATTCAAATAGGAATTGATCAAAATATCAAACACAACTTAAACACATTGGTCCCTTACATCTGGTGATATGGTGATAGTGATAACAACAAATTAATGATGAGTAAATACTACATACCCAATTTCTCGAGTTGCTTCACTACCGAATGATGTTCAAATGCTTCGTAGATGGTAATGCGCATTGATTCCAAACCCCGTCGTGAAAGACCCAGTGAAAGTGTTAGAAAGACACCGTGTCTATAGGGTGGTTCTTATTTCCGTGTTGTGAACACACTGAGCTCACTGCCGCTAGCTGGGGGTTTCATACTTTTGTACGCAAAAAAACACCGTGGATCAGAAAAGGTTGAGGGTCAATTACTTGCTCTCTCCTTGCGAATGAGGGTACCTTACAATCTGTTTAAATACCGCTCTTCCTCCTTAGCCACACAGGTTTGGTGATCAGGGTTCTAATAACCCATTGATTTGTTTAAACTTACTATGCTCTGATTGGCTGAAAACAATGAAATGCCTGAACCGAGGCATTCCGGAATGTAAACTGCCCGCAACAATAACAACACCTTGTATGAGTAGTTACATGTTGAACTAACTCCTTGCAAAGACGAGTAGTAACTAATCTCTTATGGTAACAGCGGAAGTAGAAAATGCATGGTTGTTTTTTCTCCACCCTTGAGTGAGTCAGAGGTGTCCAAGACCCCATTGGGGACGTTTCGGAGATTTGAATGGGCTCCCCAAGGGGGAGGGGTGGTATGCTTAAAAATGCGAGTACTTTGTTTCAACCCCTCTCTTAACCGCACCTGTGGCCTAGACTCATCTGGTCTGGTGTGCCGCGGGGTTGTAATCCATTACAGTGCTTCGTTTGGTTTTGCTTGTGTGTGATACCATGCCTCTATTTTATATTTATTGCGAGGGGGATTACCTTTTCTATACAAATTCTGCACAGTTGTATCACTACGCGGGGTGAAACAATTGTTTGTGCAAACGCCAGAGCTAGGGATATCGACGAATAGGATTGCTCCTTAGGGCCAGTTTCATAGTCAAGTTTAGTACGCATCAAGTGCGGCGCTACACTAAGTTCATGACGACACCTACCTAAACCAGAATGGAATGGGCCAGTTTCCTATGCGAGAACGGACCATTCCATTTGAGTTTAGGTAGGTGTCGTCATGAACTTAGTGTAGCGCCGCACTCGAGGCGTACTAAATTTGAATATGAAACTGGCCCTTAATGTAGGCACTCTGTATCCTATCTGTCGTTTTAACTGATTTTTTACATCCATTACTGTTTTCAGCCTATGGTCGGTTTAGTAATATATATATATATATTGAGGCCATATATTTTCCACTACATAATTCTATTTACAATAATTCTCCCTAGATTAATTTTCTTTGATTATTTGCCATGAGAATAATTTTTCCCATCCTAAGAAACAGAATAAATAAACTATACATAATCCATTCCATATAATAATAGTTAATCAAAATGGATAATTTTTGTTGAAATGAGCGAATAATTAATAAGAAACTATGTTAATATTATTTATTCTATCGATTTCATTTATATATTGATTTTATTAATAAGAATATTTTTTCTTTGTTTTATTCAATAAAATTGACCGAAAATGATTTTAGTTGGAGATGCTTTAATAATCTCCCCCATGCAAACGCTGGTACATTTTTCAATAAGTTTTTGGGGATACGTGATAACTGAAAATACTTTTACCACTCTGCAAACGCTGGTACAACTTGATTACTGCTGGCCTGTGGTATTTAAAACATAGAATACATGTTATGTATTTATGTTTTAGTATGTACCGTACTTTTTAGGATTAGAACTCACGTCAATATGCTGAAGGTGGGGGTCACTTGTTTGGTCGACTGTGCAGTATTTAAGAGTTGTTTACCGAAACCTTTGTGACGAAGACTGAAGATATATTCCAGGTTGAATAACACCAGTTAGTGAGAATGAAAGTCTATTGCGATACAAGGGAGTCACATAGAGCATTTCATCAGCCAAGGAGGGAAGTAAACAGATCGGCTTACATCCTCTAACGGGCATTCATCGTGAACGGAGTGATCTTAGCTCATGTAGGTCCTCAGTGAGGTTTAAACCTAGTCCTTCCTGACCACCCACTCCAGGGGTAACTCTCTAGGGGCCCCTACTGCCAAACCCCGATAATTAATTATCAATTGAGGGTGGCGGGGTAGAAATTAATTTTAAACCTTCAACTGAGGGAGGTGGGGGTCAATATTTCTTATGAAAAATGTTGATTAAATTAGTGAATAAGTCAAGATTTTTTTAAATATTAAATTAACAAACAAATTAAGAATTAATTAAGGTGAGAATAAATTAAAACCTTGATTGAGCAAGGCAGGAATAAATATGTCAAATTAGAGAAAAGGTTTATTAAATTAGTGAATTAGTTGGGAATAAAAGAAGTAAATTAATTTTTTTAAATAGTGCCGGGGCGAGGGGGGGGGATAAACGGTCCTGCTCACTACTCACGTTCTCGAATAATTTAAACGGAATACTAATGTATAATTTTCTTTGGCACTCTATTAAAGGTCCTGGGGAAATGATTAACAACTCGGTTTGTTAGCTCACCAAAATTGGAACGCCTTAGTCTTGGGGCCACACGTTTGATTAATAGGCGGAAAACCAAATTGTTTTATTAAAAATTGATATAAACTTGTGATCTTTGCAGCGATGGCTGCAGATTATTGCACTAAAAGATATTCTAAACATTTTACAAATAACATATTAAATATTAAACTCTCCCTCGACTTACTAGTTCAAAGTTTTCTCGTCAAAGTCTATCAACTTTACACATATGTTTAGCTTTGTGTGTTTAATTTGAATAGAAACATATATTTCCCCCCTTCACGCCACGAAAAGTACTTTAAAATAACCCTTCCTCCACCTCTGACAAGACGTGTATTAATCACAACTTGTGAATGTGTGGAGTGCCAGGCTTCCACCGTGGTTCGGATTCCGCGTTAAACTGTAAGTCCTCCATCTCACAATCACCCTACCACTACACATTGGTGTAAGTGCGTATAACCCGAACGGGTAGTAAGACGCGGTGCAAATAATAATAATAATAATAATAATAATAATAATGTAAAACAACCCCTCTCCCAGTTTACTATTTATTTGTTTCACCAAACCATTGACGTAAGAATTGAGCTGTTATTATTATTATTGTTATTATTATATACAGCTATACACAAATCGTGGTTTCCATGGTGATGTAAACAAATAATGATTGTACAGATGAACCACTGTCCACACAGAAGGAAAATTTGCTAGGAAGTCTCCGTTTTAGTTTTAGGCTACTATTTTTGCCGGAGTCCCGAACCCTAACCTTTAAAATGATTGCTCGTTTGTCAAAATCTGTTAACCCCTTATCTCGTCATTTCAATCACCGCAAACGGTCTTGTCAAATTATATATAAGGTATACTAACCAGCCTTCCCTGCTCTTGGGTTTTGTTGGGTTGGGTTCATTTAGGCTAGAAATGGGGCGGGGAAATAAAAAGTAGTTATACTTTTGTATGATTAAGTTAAGGTTTAGTTTTAGGTAAGATAGGTTTTATTAGACTTGGTCAGAGTAGATTAACGGCGGTATACATATATATTATTGTATAAAGATATGTTATTTACCTATCTATTTTCTGAATATTAGCCTTCCATGTACCAGGAAGTAAATATATTTAGACTGCTGTTAACACAGTGACACCATCCCTCGCGATATCATGTAAACAATAAACCATATTAGGTGGGCGGGAACAACCCCTGCTGTTTTAGCTTAGCATGATCCCAGCTTGTGTTTCATTTACAAACTCATCAAATTAAATAATGAAGATATTAAAAAAGCAATATTCACATAGACATGACTGTGTTTTGATAATCACACCTCATAGGGCAATTACATGACAGGACAACATGGCGAGCTTTGTTAGTGACTGTACATGGCAAGTTATGAACAATCACACGGACATAGCATGTTTTGTTAATTACTTGAATTCTTAACATTTTTCAAATAAGTTAGGGGCAGTTTTGAGACATGCTTTTTGTGTGAGCAGAATAAGTCGTGCCAACATTAATAAGAACCAACCTAATCTGATTTTTTAATATGGGCATGGCCATTTTGTTACTTTAAGCATACATTATAAGCTTCTATTAATTGATTGCCTGTGTCCATATCTGTACAGGTAAAAAACAAAATGAGCTCCTTTCACGATTACTTATGGATTTTTTTATTTAATTAATGTAAATGCTCAACTATGATCAAATTATCATCCACTTGAAGTTATTATCAGCTAAAATATTGTTTAAGACACATTAGTAAATATTCCCATGGTATTATAATAGTGCAATAAATGTTTTAAAACTAAATAAATTTAGGTTTCCTTCCATAATGGGTGCAGGAATATAGTATAACATGAGCCCAAAAATATTTATAGCTTTTATAATTCAGTAGAACATTTTTAATTTCAAGTCCAAGGGAAATCTAAAATAATTAGAGATATCCGAAATTAGAATCAATAATTTTCATGAGTATACAGGCAGCTGGAACACAATATACCAATTACCTCAAAACTAGCTACACATAATCACACACATTTTATTTAAGTATGATTTATAAAACCCACATACACAAAAACTCCACACATAAAAAACATAAAAATTCAAACATAAAATATAAAAACTTGGAAAAATTAGCATACGAGACTTGCAGACTTAAATAAGAATTGATGAACCAACACATCCCCTATATTAGGCAACCCGCTTTTCTTAGGTGCATAATTCCCCGCTTTCTCATTTAATATGAGTCAATTGGCAAACTGTCACTTTATTTGACACTCTCGGCATATGGGGTGGTTTAATAAAGATCGTAAAGTTGGGTTTGGGTAAGCCTACAAGCTAAAAAAATTAACAATGTATTGGTTTCAAATATTTCCTTCTAAAATTCGAGATAAAAGATTTATTTTTTTACCATCGATTTAAATAGAAATTATATGGGGGATCATTATGGGTTCGAATTATCCAATTTTTCGAAATGACCAATCTCGAACTAACCAAATCCAACTGTATAACTAGTCAAGCGTATAAACCGAACGGGTAGTAATACGCGGTGCTAAATATTATTACTATAACTAGCCATGTTGTATGGAAAAATTTATAAAAACTATGGTGAAGTAAATTTAAATATTTACTGTCGTAAACTTATTTTTAAGCAACGTATTGGACAAAGTTTAAAGTAATTAGTATTAAATTGACTAAACGAACACAAAAATATTTTATCGATGTATTTAAACACCAATTAATAATGAAAATACCTCAAACTATTTTTACGATCCGGAAATTAAATAAATTACAAAAATGTGTGTTTATTTTTCAGATGGAAATGAGATGATGAGTGTTCAACTTGAGTGGATCTTAGTTTGTCTTATATTTGCGTTTCTCCATCAACGTTCTCAAACATCGAAAACAAATGAACATCAGCACCACAAACAACGTTGGGCGCTATTTGAATATGGAACAGGACCTGAAGCAGATACTGAATGTAAGCAAACATCTCAAGATGTCGTGGCAAAATACTTCATTTTCTAAACATATACTGGATGGGGTGCATTTAAAATAAATCAAATAATAAATCATGGTTATGTTTTTAAATGTTTCACCATATTCGGTGGCTATGTCCTACATTTAACGAGCTCATTTAAGTTTTGAACACTTTGTGCATCATTGTGTTTGTTATAAGGTCTTAAAACATATATAAATCCAAACTAAAATAAGATTTAGTACACTGTGAACAGATGTAGTTCAAAAATAAAGATTTTCAGCTCCATAGCACAAAATGTCAACGAGAGATTGCTGCACTTGTGTATCTGGAGATAAAACATGTTTTAAATAATCAAACTAGTTTTATAAAACTAGCTATGAAATTAAATATTTTTGAACCTATTCAATCTTTTTTTTTAAGTTATAAGTTATGTCCTTGGTAACAATTTAAACCCAGATTTCAAACTTTCAACTGGTCAAAAGATAGAGGTTATTTGCAAACTTTTAAGTGTGCTGGAAAGGGATGTTTTATTCAATTTTAATAGCGAACTATTTTTTTCGGAAGAATAAATCAAATATTGCTTCAATAGAAACATTGAGTTTGATTTTATTCACATTGTGATATCAGCAATTTGTTGAACACACGAGTACGTCATGAGAATAGCGGCATTAGATGACAAGACAAACTTTTTAAATGAATTGACAATGTTATGATTACATTCTAGGACACCCTCGAGAGATATTCAACAACCGCTAAACCCTCTTCGGCGGCCACTCAATTGTCTCACTCGCAGTAAACTAGATTGCTGATGGACGGGGAGATCGAGGTTCAAATCTCGGTCGGGTGTACTGAGGGTGTTTTCCCAAAATAGTTTGCCATACTTCCTCCAAGCAAATGTGGGTACATTTCCTCTAAATATAATCGTTCTCATCCCTAGTGCAATAGCGTAGTTAGTACATATTCGTATAACCTGAAGTGTAGTAAGAGGGAGTGTTAAAAAGTACTTTATATATGAGACAAGTAGTCAAAACAATTATGTAAATAATTTAAAAGAGGCACGGGATACTTATATATGGTCAAGAAGACAATGAAATAATTATATACGCACCCATTAACATTATTCTACAAACATTACCAAACAAATTAATGGTATCTAAGAGGACTTAGATGAAAGTATTCTCTTATAAAAGGAGACTCTTCAAACTTAAAACCCTCAGATATATAAGTGAAATGAATGGTATTTTCCATTTTGTAGAGTATGACGTCACTCTACTGTCACCATGCGCTCTTGAACTTTGGGCCCGCCGTGTGTGACGCTAGAGGGCAGGTCACGCAGTATGGCTCTCTGTCTTCCTCGCGGGTGGGACCATGGTTCAACTCACAATCACTCTTTAACTTTCATTGTGTTAGTCGAACATCATAGTGCTTGTTTGCACGATGTCAAAACACGGTATCGGACATTGATCTTTATTTGGATTAGTTCTGATTGTAACATAACAAAAACCAGCACCTTACAAGTGACTAAGTGGCTAAAAGGATTTCATTAATACCCAGGCAAACAACAAGAGGGTTTAATAAACAAATAAACAAACAAAAAGTAGGTTTCAATTTCTAATTAGAGTCTAGTTAATCAATTATTTAATACAAAAAAATTATTTTCAACATTCACTATTTTAAAAAATGTTATGTTAGATTTATTCATCATAAATTCCTCTAGGTGATTTAATTATAATAATGAGCCAATGTATATTTAAACATTAATTATAATAATAACTTATAAGAGCCATTCTACACGCGCATTTCTAGGAGAGCCACTGAGCAACGTTGCTAAATAGCGCTTCTTTCTGCTCATACGTCACCTCTGCACTCCTCTTGTATTTAATTTTATCATGCTTGTGAAAAAAAATCAAGTACAGGCTATGTTGAGAAAGAGGTTTTCACACTTGCATTGTTGCATTTGAGAATATATAATAAATAATATATTACAGTTTCAGTTCCGGGATCACCCTATCTTTCCCTCAATATTAGAAATAGGAAAGTTGTATACGTTACTTTAACAAACTGCCTGGCACAAGCAAATACCCTCCTAATAAATAATATGTTCAAATCAAAGCCATCAAAATATTATTGGCCTGTTATAAGAAAGTAATTTAAATCATGAATTCTTTATATTATTGTAATAATATGGGGTAAGCTAATCTTTCGAAAGAGCCGTGCGTATTTAATCCCAATGGTGAACTACAACTAATTAGAACAGTGGATCCACACTGGAATGGCAGTGAGACTATTTTCGAAGACAGTCGACCATGCGAGGCAGTCATGCTGCTCTTTCATCAGCGAACATTCGTGGAAACACCTTTATTTATAGTGTTTCGCTAGACAACGTTGAAACCCCCCATAGAAATGATCTCTAATATGTTTCGTTAGTTTTAAAATAGCTTCAATATATCCTATACGATGTATTTATAAAAACTTGCAATGTTTTCTTGGTTTACAGCAAGAGTGACGTGTTACACGTGTGTCAACGTCTCCGACAACCTGGTCTGCAACAAATTTGCCATAGATCGACCTTGTCCCTTGGGTGAGTATTTTAAATAAATAACAGTTTAAATTGGGGGTTTAATAATTGTTTAAAAGTTATGAACCGCATGTCCAAACATCCAATAATCAATCTTAGTTGGTCACTAATTTCCTTTATTTTTTGAAGTATGCTTAGAAATCTCAATACTGATTAAATTTTATTTCTAGATAAGACGTCTTCACTTATTCAAAACAATATTATATTAATATAAGAGTTCCGGCATTTTGTTATTTAAGTTGGTGCCAGTTTTCAAATATTTAAAACATGTTAGCTGAATTTCATTGGATGAATTAATCTTAATATTAATTTTACAAAAGTTATTTTATTTTCATTAATTTATATAATCTACGTTGATGCGTATTTATGAAACAACACGAAATTTTTGGTAAAATTTGTTTAAGCACTAACCCCAATTATCCAGTCAGTATTAGCCCTTGATCAATCAATTGAACTAAAATAAAGTAATCTACGCAACTAATAATTTTCAAAGTTTAAATTATCTAAGCCTAGTTTGAAATTTATCCCCCGCAATATGACAAAATAAAACCTAAATGTTAAAATGTTCCAGATAAAGATTTCTGTCACACTCTTCACGTAATGGACTCTCGAGGTCAAAGTGTTGTTGTAAACAAAAAGTGTGCAAATAGTTCAGAGTGTTCCCCACAGAGGGTTGGCTGCGTTAGCATCGACACACAAAAGGTACGTTTTTAATGGTTAAAACCACAAAAATGTAGGTTAAGTATTCCCAAATGAATAGTTTCTCGTAAAAACACCAATTTTAATGTTATCATATCTTCCCACAAAGACAAACTATTTCCACTTCCTAGTATAGGGTCTACTATTTTTAAATACCAAAATAACTGCAAATGTCTTGTATCCAAGGTCATACGGAACTCATCATTTAAATGGCTTTGACTAATAAAAAAAACATTTTAAGTAAATAATAATTGTCTAAAATTTGCTGATTTTACAAGTTGTTTTTGTATAGATATTGTACTATATTATGCCTATACATAACAATACTATATTAACATGTCACACTCATAATTCGAAGATATTTTAGTGAATAACACCACCACATAATCATCTGACCTTGAATCCTAATTTGAGCATGTAGATAATTTTATTTTTATAATGCATATATTATAGTGAGTTGTAAAATAAAATTATGTTAAAAATAGTGTATATCATAAGTATTTTGTACTTCTTTAGTTGAAGGGCCTCATTAGGTGGCTGAGAAGGTGCTATTGGTGGACGTCATTATGTCTAAGCTCGTTTTCTTATGGTGTGGGGCTGTTACAAACCCAATTTCATTAAACTATTATTTTTCAGATCTGGTAGATTATTCTAAGGATCACACTTAACGTTAAGAGGGCAAAACTGATTAATTTTGAACTCGGTGACTTCAAAATAGTAAGAATGTTGTCCTTGCGTATCTCTGACATGAAATTGGCTGTTGACCAGTTTAATTAGTTGTTTTATTTAAGGTATATGCGTAGTTATTACTAGTACCATAACTATATTTTAGCATATTATCCCTGAAGCTAAACACCAATTAATGTCGGCTACACTTAGCGTTTAGTAGTGGTACGCTGAATTCGGGTCATAGGAGAAACAATATTAAATGAGTAGTGACAACTAAAAAAAAATGAATAATTTGTTACAAAGAATGGTGAGTCTCCATGGGGGAAATGATGAAATAGAAAATAAATTTCTCCGTGCAAGAAACATTTATGTTAGTTTTATGACGTTGGGGTTTGTTTTTAAATATATAATTTATTGCATAAGACATATTTGTTAATTTTGTTTTAAGTGTCAAGAAGAAAGTTTGGACAGTCTACCCTGACGTTGTGCTCCTGCTCTCATACAATCTTTGTTGCTTGTAGGTATGTGTATCATGTTGCGATGAGATGTACTGCAATATATCTGTGCCAACAAACTACAGCACTGCCATCTATTCGTCTACAAGGGCAGACAGACAGCGGAATACCTACGACACCTCAAGAGTCCACCAAAACACGGCGTCACAGCGGTTCTCTTGGTCACCAGTCTACCGCTTCTCTCTACAATTGTTTGCTGTTCACCTAACCACTGAATCTTATTTATTTTAACAAAAATGTGTTTATCCGAAAGGAAATCAATGGTGATTGGGGTTCACCTAACCATTTTAAAATAAATAAAAAAACTCAAAAGGTTTTTACACTTTGCTATATTACCCGCATTGAATGTTTGCAGGTGCTTTTGTGGAGTTCAAATAAAAATGTAGATATTATTTATTTAACTAATATATTAAATACATTTTCAGATTTTATTCTTAAAAAAAGTTTAAACAATTATTTTATGTTCATATTGATTATAACAAAAACAACAAATGGGAGACTGGGGCAAAATGGTCACCTTAAGATAAAAGTGTTGGTTTAAGGAAATATATTTTATAAAGATAAATAAATATTTTTCTGAAGATATCTAATGGCTTTTTAAATATTCTAGAATTTATTTTAGTGAGTCAAAATGGAGTAATATTTTTTTTTTAATTATCCCAGGGGAGAGTGGGGGGCTGTGTAATGTGGTCACCGTTTGTAAATTACTATTTTAGTTTTTGTTGGACTCCATATTTATTGAATAGTCTATCAGTAGTGCTTCCAAGCTATTCTAGATAAATCTAAACAAATAAAACTTATTATTTCAGCATAAACTTTCTTTTAATCATGCCTGGAATAAAGTGGTCTACTATATATTTGAAAGGGACCATATTGCCCCAACTGTTATTTTTAAAAACACAATGGCATCTCATAAAGTAGTCATGTTGTGTTTACAAAATAATATTACCTATCTTATCATTACAATCTGTTAAAACACAATTTCACCTATAATCTTGAACACAATATTATATTAAATAATAGGTTAACCTTAGATCAAATGCTGGTAAAACAAGATATGTTTGTGAGCAGCAACAACTATGTAGTAATTGTCACATAAGCCAGATGGCAACTACATGGAGGCAAAGTGATCAATCTCTCAAGGTGCTGGCAATGAATGAGAACCAACACAGGGGGTACATCTGTGGCCCAGGGCGTTATATAGACACAAGCCAAATATCAAACAATATCGTGGGTAGTGTGTTCGACCAAAGCAAAGAGCACTAAATTGTTACTGAGCCCCTAATGTACAGTATTATTATTTTAATTTAAGTCATCAAGTTTAGATGTGGGATTATTATTTAGAATGTGAATGGTTTGGATATACAGAATGTTAGGAAACTCATAGCCCAAACTGCACATATAGTTTGTTTGAACCAAAAGTAATTCAAAATCACTATACACTTACATCCGCAAAACTAAGCTAATACCATTAAATTGTGCTCAAAGTTTCGGCGCCTGAAAAACAAAGCTGTCAAGCATATGTGTACAAATAGTTGCATATGAGCTAGGTGCACGGCACTACATACCTCTATATCTTGGAGCACAGCAGCAGAACATAACACAATTAATAATAAACAACACACCAGTCCATTTATAAACATGAATACGGTTCTGAGGGTCATCATTAACGATCATACATCTCAGAAAGTGCTTGCCATTTTTACATGTGTGTTTTATTGGTGTCAAATATTCAAGGAGCGTATTCCCATCGACCAAACATTAAGAAAAGCTCATATAAATAAGGATATATAAACTTCTAGCTTTAGCATTATTAAGGGTGTTCCTCAAAGATGGATTGGTCACGGAAGATCTAGTGAATAGCCTATTTAATCACCAGATTTAATCCCATGGATATTTATCTCTGGAGACATATAAGTCCATAACTTGTGCAGCTCCTGTGCTTGATATCGACGTTTTAAGAGAGCGTATCTTAAATGGATGTGAGATAATATGTAACACCTCAGGTGATAGGTTAGTACTTTAAAACATAAGATTAAAATGCATGTTGACATAAGAGTTTAATGGAGCAAACAAAACAAACAATTACAAAGTAGTGAAAAAAGCGCAACACATCATTTCCTATGTTGACCGGCCAAAGGGTCAAAGTACCAAGTACAACAATGAGTTTAGTAACAGACACACTCATAGAGTGAACTCGGCGTGAAGTTCCATGGGTCTAATCCCTCATCCAGACTATAATACTTAGCTGGTTTTATTAACTATCGCCTCACTCTTAATAGAGGTATAGTTACACTTTCTAGAGCGAAAGACTAATTTTAGTTACTCCCCGATTGGGAGACAAAGACTACAAACACGATATAGTTGCAATAGTGAATTTGTTGCAACAAACATCTGAAGCATAACGACTGACCAGCAAGGCATATCCAGAACCCTCACAGAATTTAAGACTAAACAACCCTATTTTAAGAAGTGAGAAGGATATGTGCCAGTGAAGATAGCATTGAAGTGTTGACCATCTAGTATTGGTTACATAAGTTAGAGAGAACTGTCGATCTGCCCCACTCATATAAACACCGGGCTTATATCTTATAGATAAAGACCCGTAAAAATGGTGAGATGCGATAAAGCGAGAAGTGCAACACAAAGATGGAATCAAGTACTTTTTCCTTAGAGAGTTTTTAGACGAAATTGTCTTGTTACACGAAATCCTCCTATAAAACGAAATAACACCGTTTTGAGAAAGAAAAAATATTTAAACAAACACAAGATCAAGAATAAATTAAGCAGAAATTTTGACCCTGCTGTAATTTGATTAGTATTTTGTTGCAGTGTAAGCTAACTTTAGGCTACAAAATTGTGAAATATGCAGATAAACTTGACAAAGAATTTTAAAGCAAATATATAAGACTCAATAGTAAATTATAATTTTGTATACATTGTCTCAATACTCAATATATAAATAATACTTAAACACCTCATATAACATGTAATTTTGAATAAACACGAAATAACACCGAAAAGTGAGATTTAAAACATGAAATTTAACTAAAAATAAAAGCATTTTTACGGGGCTCTACTTATAGAAAGTGGTCATTCATGATTCTAGGCCTCTCTACAGTAAAGGCTGGCTTGTTACTAATTAATATTGCCAGATAGCATGAGTTTAACCACACTCAAACAACATATTATATACACTTTACATATCATATAAAGATTATTAACAATCAGCAAGTTCTCATGCAGCCCCAGAAGGGAGTCAAACATGAACATCTAACAGGGCGTGAACCGCACCAGAGGGGCAGTGACCAACCCACAAGTTTCACACCCCAAAACAGGCGAACAACATTGCACATCAGTCCACAAGAACAACTAAATATTACCTAACTAGGTCTCAATAACGGGCCTTGAACAACCTAAATTCCTTCTTTCTTATCAGAAGGCGCTGCAGACCGGAACATGGTCAAACAGGCTAGGGAGTGAGACACACTACAATGAAACTACTGGTCTTAAGGACCTAGTAGAAAAACAAGAGATATGAAAGATACCACATGGCGTGGTCAACATGACTTTGACTATCAAAACCTAACCTAACTATACATAATACAGTCTACAAACACTCTTAACTTGTAAGAATAATCCTAACTGAATTACATTACTCTGAACGTAGATCCTCCGGCCCCTTCTAAAGTAATAACACTTTATAGTTTAAGAAAAGTTTCTCCATCTGTCTGGTGAGTCTGATGGCACCATCATCGTGACCCCAATATCCTCTAGGTTGCTGCACTGTTGAACGGAGACGATAGACGTCAGTAGTAGAATACAAGATTGGGATTGTGTTTGTGCCCAGTGGACTCAGGCGTTTTATACCAGTTGAACTGACGAATCACTGGCGAGGGGCGGGGGGGATGTCTTCGGAAGGTTAGAGAAGCTTCTTGAAGCTCGGAAGAGCACGTAGGCGCCAAGCAATAACGTACACACCCTAGCAAGTCATGTTAAAATCAGCTCAGTACAGTTGGTGGTCTAGTTGAGTTGAGTACAAAGTTGAATGGAGGTCAGTGCGTGTCAGTGCAACTCTCCCTACAGAGACATTCTCGCCAGGCAATATTTCCAAGACATGGTACGAAACAAATTATGATATAACATTAATATATATTATTAGATATCCATATATATATATCATGGGAATCATTTTCTCTAGCTGGTGTAGTTTGTACAGGCAAGGACTGCTGAGCCAGCTACAGGTCTATTTAACAGAGTATGACAAAATATAAAACGCAGGTTCATAAAATGCATACAAGCAGAGGACACAATTTAAAACAGTTTTTGTTACAACATTTTCTGTATTCTTGTATTTTTGTTTGTTTTGGTTAAACCTTGTCTTATTTAATTTCCTTGCTTCTTCTGTTGGATTGCATATATATTGAAAAAAAAAAATTCCTCCTATCTCAGAAACAAAGTTTTTCTATACGCTTTGTTGTATGGAAATACACCACTAGATTATTTGACATCAACTAAAATACAACATATCAATATATAGGTAGGTCCATTTACTAAACTATAAAGCAAATTAAATTATATAAAGATATGTGCGTCTTATAAGGAGTATTAAATAGCCCTTTAAATTTAAAAACCTATTTATACAATAAATACTTTGAGCTCAAGGGATAATATTTAAAAGGGAAATATATTTGTATTAATTTATTTTAAACAGTAGACCATCAATCTACATGCATGTGTTTATAACCTTCAACATATTGGTATTTTTAACATTAATTTTATTTTATTATTCTTTAAAATGTGTGGAAATTTAATTGTTAAAAAAATATTAAAATTATTAGATCTGATTAAAAAAGAAGGCAAAATAATTAAGCAGATCAACACTCAACCCTATACAGAGGCAACTCCATCCAATCCCTAACATATCAACCCACCCACCTCAAATTTATTTTAACATTAGCCCCACATCGACGTAGTGGTCTACCGAGAGGTCTTGTATCATTACGTTTCTCAACTTAAATATGTGCACCCTGTCATCACCCATGTGTAACACATAACTTCCCTTTGCGTGCCCTGATCGTCCTTAATAATGTTTTTAGAGGCATACATGCCATCATGTTCTTCATTATGTATTATTGTTTTTATAAGGAAGAAAATTAATTAAACACTTTCCTGAAATTTCATAAGCATTTTCATACAAATGCATAGCTTGTGTAGTCTTATTATTCAACTTTTCAATATAAATATAATTTGTGTCCGATCTTGGATATTTTTTAACTTTTATTTATATAATAAAAACTAGTAATGCATTTTCAGGGAAAACAACTATATACACGTAAAGAATTTTATTTTAATAACACAATAATAACAATAGTAATAATAATGTAATTAATTGAGACGGAAAATATATATAAGTTACATACTATTTTTCTAAACCTGTCCTGAAACAGGTATCAACTGGACATCTTCCATTTTCCTCGGTCCTGAGTTTTCTTTCATACTTTTGTGGCTTTTTCCTTTATTGATATCTGTTAGCATTTCAAACCTTCTTCTTCCTCTTTTACCCCATCTTCCCCTCCATGACCCTCTTTATTGTACAATACCTGCTAGTGTGTGGCCCAACCAATATGTTCTTCTCTTCATTATCATTATTACCAGGATCCCTTCCTCTACTACCCTCCTCAACACCTCCTCATTCCTCACACTGTCCATCCATTTCACCTACACAACTCTTCTCCACAACCACATTTCAAAACC
Source organism: Timema poppense (assembly GCA_902141375.1). Taxonomy (NCBI): domain Eukaryota; kingdom Metazoa; phylum Arthropoda; class Insecta; order Phasmatodea; family Timematidae; genus Timema; species Timema poppense. Next base: position 82,143 of record CABFOV010002204.1, read on the forward strand.
CTACAAATACCTTTAATTCCTCTTTCTGACTGTCCACGTCTCAGATCCATAAGTCCCCACACTCCACATGAAACAATTTGCAAACCTATTTCTTAATTCAATTGGAATACTATTATTAGTATCATAATAAATGAGTGAAACAAAACTACTTACATAAAAAGATTCATATTTATGGTTAGGGAGGATTAAACTACCTCTAAATGGGGCATTAAATTACATTTAAATAATTACTATACAAGGTTATGACAAATGATCAATTGGGTTTTAAAATCCTCTAACTCCAAAACTATTAATTGCATTCGTTTATGCTAGACACATAACGAAAGAACAGATCTCAAATTTTAAAATTCACGCTTGCAGACTTCCTTGTAACCGACCAGGTGGCAGCACGAGCTAATTTTGCAAAATGGCGACTATGCAGCAGAAAGAGTTTCGTGTTTTAGAAGTTCAGTAGTGTTTTTATCTATTGTTACTGTACAGTAGGATAGAGCATACCTTTCTTTTTCTAAATTATTTTCCCACTATCGCGAAGAAATTGTGGATTAGTTTCAGAAACATACGTACAAAATTTCATATTAATCAATAAATATCTTCCGGTTCCACTTTTGGTTCAAAATATGCGAGATTAGCCGAAAATGATGTAAGCTTTCACATTTAAATGACTTTTTTAATCTCAGATCCATATTTCACGTTAGCGCGGAAACGTTGGATGAATATATAAGAAACCCAAGTGAAAAACTTTAGAGTAATCAATAAATATCTTCTGGTTCCACATTGAGATCTAACTATACTAAATTAGGCAAAAATGTAGAAAACTTATGGTGCGATATTTAACAAGAAATGAAACATTTTTGCTTAAACATTTATTTTTGGAAGCTTTAAACATTTATTTTACCAAAATTAAATATTCGTAAATAATAATTATGAACATTAAACAATAAATCTTATTTCTCACGCAATACACAGACTTTGTAGGAATAAATGTGTTTCGAGTTCCAGAATAAAAGTTGCAAATGTGCATTAAGCGCATTTCCTTCGATTGTTTCCATATTTTTCACTCTATACTGGTTTTTGGTTTCAAACGATGGCATAACACACCTTGACTTCAGTCTGGATCTGATATATCCATCACTCTTGGCCTCTCTGATGACTGCAAGGGAAGCTTCTGTGGTCACTTTTACTCCTCTTTCAACACTTTGAGTGTGGCACGAGAAGTAAATGTCTCCCAATGGCGACACTAGACATTCGCCAGACTTTATCAGTTGCACTATGTCTACGTTCGACAAGTGAGTGGTGATCGGAGGTTCCATTAGTTGGAAATTCTACCAATCTATAAGATCCACGTAAGATTTGGCTTCAAAGTTAGGTCCAGTAATTAGGAAGACACTAACTCCTGGTCCAGTTGCTTTCCTTGCTTTCAAAATCCTGCGGAGGGCAAGTTCTCGTACATTATGGTCTGGGTCAACAACCATTGCAAGGATTATTTCTTCAGAATGACTAAAGTAGACATTTCTTTGGATAACGTGATCCACAAATAGCTTCAGATTGTCCGTAAGATAACGTGAAGCTTGAATTGTTTTCTAAAGATTTCGTGGTCCATCTGTACAATTGGGATGCGATTTGATTCTGAACCATGTAGGTACATTAACCTTCATGATAAATTCAACTAGAGCTTGTAGTTCATTGTAGGGGTCCTGTGTACCAATATAAACACGCAAGACTCGATTAGCAGTTGTCAAACAGCGGTCATGGGAAAGATTTCAAGGATTTTTGTGAGACAAATTCTCAGGACACACACCTTTTGTCACTGCAGTGCAGATATCTCGCAAGTATCTCTGCGCTCAGATCAGTTTTGTCTGCAGAACGAACTGCGATCTCAATTTTCTTAAAGTCCACAACAGGTAAAAGTTCACAATTCTGAAGCTGTTTTACAATTGGACTACAATACGTTTTGGGGCTAGTTGTATCACCATCCAAGTGCTGAATTAGATGCCTGAGCAGTAGCCCATTACCATGAAGTTGGCACGCGAACCAATGTAAAGATTTCTTACAAAATATTTTTATACGGTGGAAAACACCACTCCTTATTTCCCGTGTTTACTGAGGTCCCATCACCTCCTAATGCTAACAGTGTGGTGAAACAATATGACGTTTTTTGCAAAATTTCTTTATACTTTCAATAATGTCTTTAGCAGAAGAGGGTACTGGTGCCACGTGGCCCACATATTCGGAGCCAGGTTCTTCTATTAGTGTCACGTGTTCTTCAAGCACTCTTTGCTGATGCAGCGTTCCCTCAATGTTCTTATGAGGTAAAGTTTGATCTTTTCGACCGTAAAAATACAGTCCTTTCAAGTTAATGGCGCCAAATAAATTGAAATCTTGGACTTGGTGATCCATACTATATTTCTTTCTTTCCCTTCTTATCTTATGCCTGTCTATAACATTGGACATGTTGTCATGTGTCACAACTCCCAAGTCTTCAAGATGTGCACTTGCTACTGTTGACGCAACTCTGTCGGACACTCCCAATCTGTCGTATGCGATAGCTAGGGCTGGAAGGCGGGTTGTTCGTGATATACTTTTACAACTTACATTCGATTGCGATGAGGTTGAAGGTTTATCAGTAAGATCCTGACACTGTTGCTCATCAACAAGATCAGAAGAATCTTCACATGAAACAGCTGTGGCTGGTTTTTCATTTTGCCTCCGTTTTCTGAACCTTTCTTGTTACTTTTCAAACCTGTACGTTCACTTCCTAAGTTTCTGTGTTGTCGACATATCCATATCGCCAGAGAATGGGTTAAGACACAAAAGTCGAACCGGAAGATATTTATTGATTACTCTAAAATTTTTCAATTGTGTTTTTTATATGTTCCTCCAAATTCTCCGCGCTAGTAGGAATAAAAAATCTCGGCTAATTTCGCATATTTATAACCCAAAGTGGAACCGGAAGATATTTATTGATTACTCTACAATTTTGCACTTGGGTTATTTTATATATTCTTCCGACCTTTCCGTACTAGCGGGAAGAAAAAGTCTGAAATTAAAAAAGTTACTGAAATGTGAAATCTTACATGATTTTCAAATAATTTCGCATATTTAGTACCCAAAGTGGAACCGGAATATATTTATAGATTCATTTTAAATTTTAAAGGAATGTTTCTGAAACCATCCCACAGCTTTTCCGTGCTAGCGGGAAAAGAATGTTGAAAAAAAATTGCTTCGCTCTACTGTGCAGCATGCGTTCTTAAGACAGTACGAGACAGAACCACCAGGGCCACAAGAGTATTCTGCGATGCTATAGATAGTTCAAGGACACAGAGTGCTTGTGTAAAGCTGAAAATACCGGAAGACCAAGCGTGTCTAAGAAAACAGTGGAGAGAGAGAAAGAGAGAGTTTCACGCGTTGCCCACGAAAGTCAACAAAGTGCGTAAGTCGTGAACTTGGTATACTGTAGCCAATTGTTTTAAAGATATTGCGATATCAATAACGACAGAAACTGTTCCATCTACAGCTGTTTCAACGTTTACGGTCGGGCAACCACGTTAAACGATACGAATTTTTTAATCTTATTCAGAAAGCATTGGAGGACGATGATTTTGATACTTGTCTGGTTTTTAATCACGAGGTGACATTTCATTTAAATGGAAAGGTGAATCGTCGCCATATCCATGTATGGAATACGGAAAATCCTCATGCAGCTGTGGAAAAAGAACGGGATCTCCCAAAACTAATCGCTTTCAGTGCACTCTCAAGAACAAATAAGTACGAGCCCCCCCCCCCTTTTTTTACTAAGACTAGTGTGACGGGTATGTTGAACTTCGATATGTTGCAGTTGTGGTGGTTTCCGCAAATGAAAATGACTCCGACAACGTCATATTCCAACATAATGGGTCTCCACCTCATAGGCACACTTCAGTTGCATTGCTACCTGAACGAGGAACTCCCGCAGCGCTGGATTGGTCGATGTTCTGAGGATGATTTGGTGCTGTCCAGATGGACCCCAAGTTACCTGACCTTACGGTTTGTGATTATTTCCTTTGGTGACACGTTAAAGACACTGCTCACTTTCCACAATTGCCAGCAACATTGAATGAGCTCCGGGACAACATTATCTCTGCTTTGATGACCATGAACAATAACACGCTACAACGCTACACATCGAACATTTGTAATGGTATAGCTACAACATAAGACATTTTCCATTTCTTATCATCTTTCATACATTATTGTGTTTGTGAAATGCAGTTTCTTTAAACCCAATGAATCATTTGTAATAATCCTGTATTATATAACATATTTTTGCACTGCGTTCTACTACCTTCTCCGGCTATGTCTATTCGTATAGTAAATATCCACAGTTATTATTTTATTTTGTTTATTTATTTGAAGTATTTAACACACACTTTGTGAAACGATTGATTATATCATCATAGATAGTTTCTATAAGCGAGTGCGAAAGGGCCCTATCAATTTTGCCGGGAAAGGTATTTTCGCGTATTTTATAGGGTCCTTTTACATACCACAATAAACATGGAACCAACGGCTTTAGTTCTCCTCCAAAAGAAGTAGTGCTATGGATTTTTATCGCTCTAGAAAAATCAGTTGGTTTCGGCTGGGCTTTCACCCAAGAACCTTGGGTCCTGAGGCAAGCATTTTACCCGAAGAACACCAAAGTAAACCAAAATTAATTATAATGCTAAAATGGATAAGTTAAATTAAATACCAAAATTATCTCCACCATAAAGCTTCATCTTCAATTCTTTATATTAGCTCCATTTTTATTTATTTTAAATGAAAATATAACTAATTTAGGGTGAGGAACGTAACCTACGTTTATCCTGGAAGGTTAAAAGATTTTCTTGTTTGGTTCCACAATAGTATAGCGCATGAGGAGGAGAGGCAAACAATCAAGGTAGTAGCCAGAATTAAAGAGAACGCTTTGCTTGGACATTTTTTGAAAATTAACTGTCTCTTGAACCTAGGACTATTCGGAATCATCTTTCACTGGCAAAGTTTTAACATTAATTTCCTATTAAACTAAAAAAAATTAGATTAAATATATTCAACACTTCTTTGGTTGTTCGATGTTATAGCTCAACTTGATGTTCTTTAGTTTTTACTTAACATATTTGGGAATGAGGGTAGGGAGGCACAAACGTCCCATTTGCAGAATAGTGAGATATTACATGACAGTACAACGAGTAGTGATTATAAAATAGATTTAAATGATTTAATTTAAAAAAATTGATATCAAGAAAAAAAATACTTGGAAGTGGGAGAGGGGGTATTCCCCCCATGCCATCCATATGGATCCACCCCTGGCTGTGGGAGGGGGTGATACGCAAAGCTATATTCCTTATAAATTCTTTGTTAAATATCTTACCCCCTCAGTAGTGTTCTGGCCCTATGGATACTCGGCGCTGATTTGCTTAGAACTCATCCCGTGATCACACCCTCTCGCTCTGATTGGCTGTTTGCTTCACCCCTCTCCCATCCCCATTCCCACCAACCCCTGATCCTCTTCCCACGGTTTATATGTGTGTGACATATGGGAACAGCGCTGTGATTGGCTGTTATTTATATCACTGGCTGAGTACAGTGCTTTCCCATCCATCCCCCCAAGATTGAATCTCCTTTCCCCTCTGGTTATTTTCATTACGACATGGGGTTAGCGATCTGTTGTCCTTCTTCAATGTCGCAAAGGTTTATTTCTGGTATTCTATGTGGCAATGTGTTGTCCCTGATGAATGGCACCAATTTGGCGGCTCGAAAAGACAGGAATAGATCACGACCTTGAATAATGTTGCAAACCTCCCCATCTATGTGACAATGGGTTTTCCCTAATGACTGGCGCCAATTTGGTGGCTCGACAAGACAGAAATAGAACACGATCTTGAATGATGTCGCAAAACTCCTCTGCTGTGTAGCAATGGGTTTTCCCTGATGACTGGCACCAGTGTGGCGGCTTGGCAATACAAAAATAAATCACGACCTTGAATGATGTCACGACCCTCCCATTTTATGGGGCAATGAGTTTTCCCCGATGACTGGCGCCAGTTTGGCGGCTCGACAAGACAAGTAGAAACCCCCTTCTATGTGGCACTGACGCAACCTTGATGACTCATACCTCTCGCCACTTTGGCGGCTCGACAAGACAGGAATAGATCACGACCTTGAATTAAGTCACAACCACCACCAATGGGTTTTCCCGGTGTCGTCATCGCAATGTCACAACACCTCCCCCCACATACCTATGTGGTAATGGGATTTTTCTGGCAACACAGCTCTAATTATGCACAATCAGGGGCCTCGTAAGCCCTAGGTGATTTATAATCATCAGTTAGGGGCCGCTATCTCCCACCACAAAATTCTATTAAAATTGGTTGTTTGGTATCGTCCGTCATCATGCGCGCATGTAGGTATCCATCATGGATCGGAGGAGTAAAGTATAAATGTTACAGTGCTTACGTGGAAATGAGGGAGAGTAGAAAACCACCCCAGTTCACTCGAGAGAGATTCAAACCCATACCTCCTCCACCATAACTATGTGAGTGACACGTAACCTTTATGGCAAAACGTGCGGTATGGATGATTAAGAAAATGTTCCGGAGGGAAAAATACCTACAGTTTACACGGCCGGGATTCGATTTCCCCACTCCACCAGAATTATATGAACCTGACATTTAGACTGCGTGCACACCGGGATTTGAACCTCGATAATTTTAGCACAGATAATGTTTATTTTAACAGTCGTACTTCCTTTCGAGTGCACCACCATCATTTTCGAAGGGGTTTTTCCTGTCGACTAGATTTTTCTATACCAGATAGAATGTGTACTCGCATTTTCATGGAGTGAGAAAATCAAACGTTGATAACATTGTCATCGGCCGTCTAGTAATGCCTTAGACAATGCGACCATCGATGCATGTATACATAATTTATTATAAAATGTATTGTGATGGTAGATTGTTACCCAAGGACCTAGTCATTTTTTGCCAGTTATGGGGTTCAAATATGGTTGGATAAATTTATGTGTTTTTTTTCAAATGATTTCATTATCTACCTTCACGCAAATGAGGGCACACTTACCTTTTAAATTATTCATAGCTAGCAATTCCACACAGCTTTTCCCGTTAACCACTGTGGTATTGTGTTAAAAATAGCCTAATTAAAAAGCTAGTTAAAAATCCGGCTTTGAGGTGCATTTGGACCCCCTCCCGTACACCTACGTTAAAAATTTCAGATCTCTGCGTGCCGTAGATTTGGCTGGGCATCGCACGCAAACAAACACACACACAGACAAACACTTCCTTTCATTATTATAGCTTCCTGTTCAATTAATATAAATATGTGGATATCCCAGACGGGCGGCCCGGCACGCAAGAGAGAAAACATATATATGCAAGAATAAGGAATAGAATAACAAGATCGAATATCGAGATTTATTCACATTGCACCCCAACGAGATTCGAACCAAATCCTAGAGATGAACATGACAGCTGAGCACTTTCTCACCGAACTACTGTCCCATTTTCATAGGAAGAACAAGAAAATCCACTAGATCTAATTTCACGTATTCATACGTCAAGACAAGTGAGCTGCAGTAACCTATTTTGATACAATAATAATACCTATAAAATATCACCGATATTATAGTATTATGTTATAAGTGTTGGCTGAAAATAGTTTGTATTTCCTAAAAGTCTCTTTGTATAAAAATTGGTTTCTACATATAATCAGTTGTTTTACACAGCGTTTTTTACTACCGTTTCGGGATTTACTACACTTATTCCACCATCAAGTTAATCTAGTGAAAGCCAGACGAATTGTAGCCCCACTACCACCGATGTATAACATATTAGTGTTACTGTACTTATTTAACTATGAGAGGTTGAAACCATAAACAAAACATTCCAAGTGCAGGTATAGGCTCAAACTACCTCCCTCAGTACACCCGGCCGAGATTCGAACCTCAATCACCCCCGTCCTCGGTAGTCTAATTCAACACGAATTTGGCGCGTTAGCCAACTGAATACTTTTTAGAGAGTTAACAATCTTTACGTGGCTGGCTCTTGTCTATGTACACTTCAACCAAACCAAATATTACAACAGATTGAAAGAAAGAGCAAAACCGCGAGTCCAACCGGATTAGGAATTGGGAAAGTTTAAGCCACATTTACGTGGAGGGGAGTAACGAAATGTTCCATCGTTTACGTGGAGGAAGAGTGGGAAAACATTTAGTGAGAACTACCAACAGTAAACCTCGGCAGGTATTACAATCCCCCAACACAGATTCGGAACGCGATATCTTTCACCTGGTGCTTCATGCCCTGTAGTTGCCAAACTCAAGAGAATAATATGGCGGTTTAAAATTGCGTGCAGCCGTTCTGTCCCTAAAATATGTTGTTGGAGTTTTAAAACCAGAAAGGCGCTGGCAATATACACGTGACAACTTTGCCGGAAGAGTGCAGAAGGGTAAATATCACATTTTAGCACCACGTCTTACTACCCGTTCGGCTTATACTATTAAGTACTAATTAAACTAACAGATTGATAATTGAGAAGTTTGAGCCCACATTTGCGTAGAGGTAGAGCGGAAAAAAAACCTAGTTTACCT
>CABFOV010002205.1:0-21588 GCA_902141375.1 Timema poppense
TCTACTTATAATCATCATGCTTGGCGCTGAAAAACAATTTAATGTTGTCTACGTATAATTCATGGATAAGATGAATGTTATAATGTGGACTAAACATAAAGTGAAGGTTTGATAAATGATCAAATGCCTTCCATGAACAATGTATTACTTCAAACGAATGGCATTTATAAATTATGAATGACTTTTGACAGTGATAAAATTATGTCTAAGCTTATTATATAGTTAAAATAAATGTTCAAATAATGTATATTTATGAAACAAAGATTTGATCAACCATTAAATATAATTTAAGTATCATGCACGGACGGCTATGACCTAGACTAGCCAGAATGTAAAGCTTAAATTAATGATCACATTTTTTTATAGTATGAAGCACGATATTAGTTAACCATCAAATTTAATGTAAATGTCATGCAAGGCTATGGTCAAATATAGATAAGACGTAGAAAGAGCTTAGGTCAAAAATAAATGTTTTGTGAGTATGAAACATGGTTTTATCGAGCATAAAGGATAATATAATTATCATGCACAGCAACTATAAGTATGATGTATAGTTAAGTATAATGGTAAAGTGTTGTTTGAAAAATTATCAAATATAATGTAAGTATCATGCACGTATATGATTAGATATACATAATTATGATGTAGAGCTAAGATCATTGATCCAATGTTTGTTAATTATAAATCCCGGCTCTGATAAATTTGTTCAATCATCAAATATAATGTATGTATAATGCACATATATTATCCAGTCTATGTATGATGCAGAGTGCAGATCAATGATCAAATATTGTTTAAGTATGAGGCATGGTTTTGATCAATCATAATATTTAATATAAGTATCATAATGAATGGTTATGATGAAGTATAAGTGTGACCAATGGCTGTTAAGTTTGAATAAAGGATTTGGTAAGTGATCATATAATTTTCCAGCCTCTAATAATGAATGATGATAAAATGTTGTGTAAGTATGAAGCATAGATCGATGAATTATGATAAATACGATGGGTAGCTATGATGAATGAACAAATAAAATGAGGCTTGGGTCTGGTCTTTAAGTGTAGAAAGGATCGAATGGCGTTCAAGCATGATGCATGACTTTGATAGAACATTAAACGTTAGTATAATGAATGGGTATGATCAAATATAAGTAGAACTCAGGTTTCAGATCAATTGGAAAATTCTGTTTAAGTATGAAGCTCGGCTCTGATAAATGATCAAATTCCATGCAATTTATAATATATTATTCAGATCAATGATCAAATGATGTGTAAGCCTCTGATCAATGAACTATAATTGTGAGCGTGAGGTGTAGATCGATGAGATATTATACAATGTTGTATATGGTGAATAGCCATGGTCAATGAATGAGGATAAAGTTACTTATGGTCCAGTAAAGGAGCATCGTGCTAGCAAGACGACCAGACTATCGAGATACATTTGTACGGCGGAAAAGTCTCTACCACTCAATAGAGCTGGGACGTGCAGATTATGAGTTCTTACCGCTTTGTACGGTATTAGGACATCTGACCAGGAGCAAAGCTAAAGATAAAGGGTTAAGTACATTATGCCACCAACGAAAATGATCTGAGCTGGATTACCCATATTGCCTTTTTCTAGGTTCAATGCCCCAGGATATTCGCTTTGCCACTAATCATTTTACCTTTTTATTTTCTTACGTTGACCTAACATGTGGGAGAGAGTCGTCTCTGACTGGGTCGAATGTTCAATCATGCGAGGCTAAGCGGAATGTTGCTTGGCAAAAGTATTTTCCTCCCAGATTTAACCGTTTTGTTTTTTCCCTTATCATCGCTTGATTTTTTTCATTGGAATATACACACCCTCCTACCCTCACCACACTGATTTTTGTAGGGAGGAAATAGTTATTTACATACATTTATTTTTTTACTAACACTATGTTAGTTTTCGCCGTTGTGCATCATTTGCGCCACACCTGACTCAAACCGAATGACAAGATATCTTTCAACGATGTTAGGTTATTTTTGAGCTAGTTTTCCCAAATCTCTTTCTTTATGGTGTTTCCTAAGATCGAGATTTGACTCCCAGTAGAGCAACCTAGGCTACCTGGTAATATAGGTAGCATAGGTTAAATAAGTTTCAGTTAAGAACAGTTTTATACTCCAATACCGGTAAACGGCGTGTGGCGTCTATGACGAAGAGTACGATGTCTAGTCAGTTCAGCAGGAGGTGGGCAGATGGGGTGGAAACCTATAGTTAGCACCATTTATGGCAGTAAATGCATTTTATTTTAATAAAATGTACATATAGACAATATTGCCAAATAAAATAAACACGTAAAAACGTAAAATTAGTAAACTTGAGTTTATTTTTCTTTACCTCTAGCATTCATTTCCTTCGCCACATGTTCCCAATGTTTGTCTATGACATCCTCACTCTGGCGGAAATTTACTTTTAAGTAATAAAGTTCTGGTCATTCTTCAATCAATACCAAAAGTTTGTCAGCATCTAATTGTATTATAAAAATTATTCACAATGGAAAACGCCACGAGAAGAACAAAAACAACAAAACACTAATTCAGGCAGAAGGTGAGCAGTCAAATCGCACATAGGCAGATGGAAGTGTCTCTAGCAAACACACAAATCCAGTGTATTACGACCAGACATCTAATCGTGACTAAAGCTATATTTTAGCAAGACACTTTCAGTGTGTGGCACTACTATTTAAATACATGTTAAAGTTTGACGTGAAGACGTATTTTACTAAGACATTTGGTCCAAAGAAGTTTTGCCTCATCCGGTGTGTGACCAGCCTAAGAGTGGTGTCTGTTCCCCAGACACTGGCTGCCAGATACTCCAAGGATATTGGATTCCCACTTTGAAACGTCTCTGACTTATACAAGGTGTTTGCCTAGTAACGTGGAGACGTTCTTAATACAATGGTGGTGTGGTAGATCACAGTCCATAGACTTTTATTAACCAATCAAATAGGCGTTTAATCTTTTACCCTCTCTAAGAGATCCATGTGACGATCTGACCATAGCTGATAGCTAAATATGTAAATAACGGGACTAAGCTTACGTTCACCAGAAGACCATAGAGAAGAAATGTAAGCACACGCAGGTGTTTTATTGTCACACTAATTACAAGAGCTGGGATTTTAATGTAGTGATATATATATATAGTGAAATATAGTTAAACATGTAGTATAATATATATATATAGTGAAATATAGTGAAACATGTAATATAATATATATATGTATATATAGTGAAACATGAATTTAAATATGTGGATTTATAAAAAATATGTATTATCATATAAAATAAATATGTTACACTGAAAGAAACATTTACCTTGTTTCAAATGTGATTGGGATTGGAACAGGTATTGATGGATTAATTGTACTTTACCGCACAATACACAGTTAAATATATTTCGATGTTTATAGGGGTCATTGATTGCCACTTGTCAGAAAGAATATGCTTGAAGGCAGAAAACGCCCTTTTCACGTCAGAGGATGTCACTGGGGCGTATTTTAACAGAGGGATTTTCTTGGGAGAAATGTCTCCAGGGGGATCTACATCATTTCCATTAAGTACATGGTCCACATTGGCAATCGTTGAATATCCTTGGTTTCTTTTTAACACTGCCTGCAACTTAGTAGAAAAACTTGCACCGGTTCTGCCTTGAACGGCACTTAGTTTTTCAATCGAGTTTTCCATATTACCTATAGATTCTTGTAGTGGAAGTCCATAAGTTACTAATCATTTTATGTTCACCGGTAACCAGCTGGAGCTGCTCCGGAAGTATGCAGTTGAACTGGCTACTTTTGGATCACTGAATGCGTTATGAAAGTCACGCACAGATATAACACACTTAGGATCGAACATATCAACTACCGACGTCACAGTTAAATATATTTATCGTAGAGGTTGAATGCTTCTATCCATGTTCCCCATCTTGCTAGAAGTGGTCCCGGGGGCAATGCCACACCTGGCAAGTGCTGTTTGTAAGTTTGGACTCGCTGTGGAGATTTTTAAAACACTGTTCTTTTTCATAGAAATTAATTTATTCATTTGGAGGAAATTGTCTCTAGTGTATTCCACAACACGTTGTAGTCCATGAACCAAACATGTAAGATGCATCATATCAGTGTAGAAAAACTTAAAAGCACTTGCGGCTTTCAGCATATATTCTGTAGCATCTTAATACAATACCAGGACCTTCTCCTCATGAACTCCCCTAGGCTACAACACTTTCAATCTATCATTCACGAATATTGCAACATTGGAATGATTCGTATGGTCCAGAACTTTGCAGTAAATCAAATATGGTTTGGAAGATTCTTCAGGATCTGGCTTATCTACCACAAAGTGGTTTCATTGATAGCGGCCCATATAAAGGCATCACCTATATGATTTATTATGCTTTATCATAGTTTCTTAATATACGATTTGCAGACAATTCTTTCTGAGTGTTGAATGATCAAGAATCTGTCACTTGTAATACTTTTCCAAGAAGGATTGAAATGTATGCCCTTGGAGTTTAAACCATGGTATGTTCGCAGCGACCATCAATCACTCTATACTAGTCGTTTCTGAATTTGTTTCTTAAACTGTAAGGATCCCACATCTGTGTTAAAAGCACTTGCTTCGTCGAAGAATTCAGTTGTTTATGTTTAGTATAAGGTGCGCTTCGTACATGTTGCTCTAATTGTGATTTCATGGAACATCCCATTTTTTGTTTCAAGATTTACATACAATATTATAACTTTACCGTCAGTTGTGAAGGAGTCATTAATAGCAGCCTATGCTTTTAATTTAGTAGCTAGCGAAGATGCGAATGGTGCCAGAGCGAGAAGAAAAAAGCTCAGATGGTAGTTTACTGTTATACTTTCATTTCCAACCACTAATATGATCTAACATCACTTTGAGACATTATAGGGCAAGAATGCAGATCATTAGACTGAGTGTTCACGTGTGTTGTGGGGTGAGGGTGGAAAGCGACCTTTACAGACCAGCATACCTTATATGTTTGTAAAATCCTTAGAAAAACCCTTCGAAATACTTATTGTGGGCGGAATTGAATGCGGGGGAGGGGGAAACGTACTTTGTGAAAGATTATGACCACCTAAGTTGTATTTACCTTTTTCAATAGTTCGTTGGCGCATTCCTTTTGGCTGTAATATCCAATTAAACAGTGTTTAGCAACTCAACAAACGTGTAATTAGTACTCAAATATAGTAGAAAATCTCAAAATATAGTTTTATGTGACATAATGTGAAATACGTAAAAATGTCAAAATATGTCAAAATAAAAAGGAAATGTAATAAACAAAATAAGGTAATTCGTTGACATTTCTATTTTTTGTGCATCTAAATGCTGAGGAATAGAATATGTATTTACTAATTACAAACTCACTTTACAAAGAATCACCATTTCATACTAAGAAAAAATAACTAGTAATAATACTTGAGAGTTATTTAAACTAGTGTTCAGCGACTCAATTCCCTTTAAGGCTATCTTCGTAATGGCGTCAAGGTAAGGACGAGGAATTTATAAATTGAAAGCAAATGTATTGTTATTTGCGAGGAAGGAGGGTGGGGGAACAAACATGTAAATAAAACACCTTATACACTCTTATAGGGTTTTAACTCCCACCTACCAATCACCAGCAAACCTGATAGGACGATACCGATGCCTAATTTAGATTATTTTTAACACAGAATCTTACTGCCCGTTCAGGCTATAGGCTTATGTACATTAACACTAATCTATTAGGAACTATGCAGGTTGAATTTTAAAGGAAATGAAACCATATTTACGTAAAAAATATATTGGAAAACAGTTTGTAAGAAACACCCTTATGTCACCCGACCGGGATTTGAACCTCGATCTCCACACAGTCCAATCTACTGTGAGAGTGAAACCCTAGAATAGTGGTCACCAAATGGTGGGCGGGTAGTAGAAATGTTAGGATAGTAATAATAAATAGGTGAAATAACTAAAAGGAAAGAAAATTACGTTTTTGAATTATTTTAGTCCTATGTGGCTTCTTGAGTCACTGTTAAAATTTTACCAGACCACGGAAGTATGTCGAATTTTTAAATCGGACCTCCATCAAAAATAATTGGGGACGCCTGTCTTAGACAATATGGTTACTGAAGCGCATCTTTATTAAAGTTCAATTGTAGTTTATAAACAAAAATTAAACTGGAAATATTATCTATGAGCTAAGGTCACATATGAGAGGTGCTTGAGAATAAACTCTTAGTCCAGAAAATGTATGAGCTTTTAAGAGAATGAAACCAATAACACCTACTAAAAGGCGTGAATTTAATCTATATTCGTGTTTATCAACCCCCCCCAAACAAACTTAACTGCTTGTTATTTAGTATAGTGATAGAAAAACGCGTGAATTCCTATAACAAGCTATACGAACCTAAGCTACTTTAGGTACAAACCACTAAACTAAATAGCCCAAACCACTAGCCAACAGGAAAAGGTATTAGAAAGGTTAGTCAGGACTAATAAAAGAAAGCTAGTAAGGAAGTTTCCCTACATTCATAATGTATTTTCTTCTATCTTCTGTTCATTAACTTGCGACATATCAGAGAGTTTGTCGAGGGTAGAAATAAAGATCCCCTTGCTGACGCATTTCTCAAAATCCTTTTCACAATTTTTAAGCCTCAATTTGTCTGCGCCTCCACCCCCCCCCCCTCATGGAAAGAGCTAGTGTCTTCCCCTATTCGAATGCATAATAGCCCCCTCTTAGCCCCGTGGCGATGTAAAAAAAGGGGGGACTTCTATTAAAGAACGTCGAGGAAAAGGAGGGGATGGATTTAGATCGCGGAAAAGCTCAACCAAGCGGACAAAGACGAAGGTTGGGGGTGGATTATACTGGCAGCCCTATTAAATAAAAATCAATGCAGAGTTCACAAATAGCCATGTGGTAAATATTGTTTGTGTTGAAGAAGGATTCCACCCGAATTCATTATAAACGTTTGTAGAGAGTGTATCAGGCCTGGCACTTCTTGGATGGTGAAGAATCTAAACTTTTTAAATCTTATGAAGTAGAGAACAACACCGAGAACACTAATTAGTTCGGGACAAAAATGGTAATGATTGAATTAAAACAATCATTCACGGATGTTTTATATAGCTTTATAATAATAATAATAATAATACACTTTTAAAACAAAGAAAACTTGAAGAATAAATAGATGCAATTATTACTTTTTTTGCCGCGGGAATTCGGTTAGTGGTCAATTCATATTATTGGTGGTTTTACTGAGCTTCTAGTGTTCTAGTCGGGTGGATATTAAAAGACCGTACTTTACACCCCTGCTAGTTTTTTTTATGTAAGGATCATAAATACTGAAAACACATATTACATTGATACCCTGGTCTAGGAAAGTGAAATATTTAAACTAAAAGCGTCTCACGTTGGGGACGAAAGCTTGGAGATGTTGCAAACATGTACGTTATACTCGCTTTGCTCGTTGCGGGCTCCCCCCTCCGCCCGAACCCCCGAACTCCCGGTGAGTGTAAACTAATGTAATCCAAGCATTGTTTTGAACGTTGATTTATTTTTACAATTTTATGATTCTAGCTGTCCCATAAATGTGTCAGAACATTAAGAAATGTGTGGATAAAGTACAAAATGTATCTTAAATCAAATAATCTAGCTATGGTGCAATCCGTTTAGCCCCAAGAGGCCTCCAAAGAAAGGTCCACACCAACTTTAAAGTTTCTTCGCCATTTAAAAATTCGGTCGGGGTTAAGACTTGATTTTTTCTAGCTTTTTGGAATTTTCCCGTCGGTTACAGGCTAGAAGCTAGAAGTTTGCCAAATTTCAAGTTTCTAGCTCATCTGGAAGTGGGTAACATTAATATCCGTGAGTGAGTGAGTGAGTCAGCTATGTGGCTTTATAGTAAGTATAGTGATGAAGTGATTATTACAATCCACACAGAGAAAGATTATCCATGAGAGTAAAATCCCCGTGGCTGAATCATGTGAGAGATCAACTAAAAGTTTGGAAACCCTGGTTCAATATCACAAGTTGTTGGGAACGTGTTTATCTTATTTATTACCCCACATATTCAAACTCTTAAGGTGCAGTGTATTAATCACAACTTGTGAATGTTGGGAATGCCAGACCTCCTACGTGGTTCAGATTCCACTTTAAGCTGTAGATCCTCCATTTTATTTCACAATCACCCTACCATTACACATTAGCTTGAGTGTGTATAACCCGAACGGATAGTAGGACACGGTGCTAATAATAATAATAATAATAATAATAATAATAATAATAATCTTAAGGTGCACAGTCCTAGGTTCAATTGTTGTGTAAGTTATGGGCTGGTAGGTGTGTAAGTTATGGGCTGGTATAGTGTTGATGTGTTTAGAAAATTACGAGTTCAAGTGGTTCGGAGTTTGCTATGAGACATATTTGACACCGCTTGCGTCGCGAACATAACCTTGATTGTAAGAGAATTACTACTAGTGTCATCACTAATCAGTCAAAGTGAGACCGCTACCGTTCAGGGTAAATGAAGTGTACGGGTGTCTAGTAGCTCTTAAACTTGAAATAATAAACACATTGTTGGTTAAAATATTAAAATTTTAAAATACAAAATATGAGGGAAAGTACAAACTTTCAGTCTTAAAGTCAAACTACTGACATCAAGTGATTTACAGAAGACGCTTCGTTTACACATAGTACAATCAAGCAAATTTATTCTGAAAAATTCTTAGGTGCTAGTGTTTTATCAATACTCATAAATCATTCATTATTTTTATTTAGCACTGCGTCTTACTACCCGTTTAGGTTATACGCTCAAGTACTAATTACGCTAGTGGGTTAGGGATCGAGAAGATTGAATTTAGAGGAAATGAACCCACATATGTGGAGGGAGAATGGTAAACCATTTATTATTATTATTATTATTATTATTATTATTATTATTAGCTCCGCGTCTTACTACCCGTTCGAGCTATACGCAGTAAACCATTTAGAAAAAAAAAATCATCCCCAGTTCACCTAAATGAATCTCAAACCTCGATATCATCGTCCTCGGCAGTCTGACTCAACACGAAACTAGCGCGTTAGACAACAACGCCAACGAGGTGAGTAATTTTTTACTATTATTTACGGTGCTATTGTTTACAAACAAGCTTTTATCTTTAATTTACCTGATTGACCCGCCATATTAGTCAAGATATATTTGACAATGTTGTCCACCCCTAGCACCTTACACGTGAGATTAGATCTGTTCTCACTCACTCTCGCTAAGACTCAATTTTACCGATTCTGCCATCCCCCACCCCCATCCCCACCCAGCGCCCAACACAACCCTTCTAAAGGACGGACGACTAGGGTTGCCCTCTAGGCGGGCAATCCAAGAAACAAACACCCCTCTCAGGTCTGTTGTTGCCATGACAACGAACTACTTCTGTGTGAAATACTAGCAACCTGTTAGTGGCTGACGTCTCTAGCACATTACCAGCTCCTAACATACATGGAAGGCGGTCAAAGAGGAAGAACAGACTAACAACAAAAGGTAATCTGATATTATATCCAACTTAGGTATATATTAGCATCACCTCTGGGTTATAGGCTCACTACACATATGCACTAATTACACTAATGTGGTAAGGATGAGGAAGTTTTAATTTAAGGTAAATGTAACTGTATCTACGTCAGGCGAAACTATTTAGCAGGGGTTCAAACCGGAACCAGAATCGATAACCGAAATTAACAGTTATTCTTAAAGAATCAGAACCGGAACAGAAACCCAAAAATTAATTGGCTTAAGAATTGGAACCAGAATGGATATATATATAGTTTATAATTGTGGCTATTTATATTGTTTGGATCGGTTCTTAAAGGATATTACGTTTTATATAAAAAAATATATAATTTCATTTTATTCCCTTCTTTATGCAACTTAATTTTATTTTGAAAATAAAATCCTCCTTTTTCTAAGAATATTTTGTAAGGATAGGACATAATTATTTTCCAAGGAATTATAGAAGTATCAATAAGCACTTATCTGTAAGAACTAATGAGTTCAATGAGTACTTAGCAGCACTAATGAGTTCAATGAGAATTTAGCATTAAACACTAGTGATTTCAATTATAACCTAATATTAAGCACTAATGAGTTCAGCGATAACGTAGAAGTAGCAACTCTGAGTGACAACAAACATATCTAATAACCCCTTTATAACCCCTGTAATGAGAAATTAGAAACTACCCAGGGGCACAAGCAGTCCAAGGTAAATAAGAATATATAAATTCAAAAGTGTTATTTAAAAAGTTAAACAATTTAGATGGTTGTTAAATGACTTGTTTGCTTGTAGGAGTAAATTGAAGGAAGGGTTGGGGGAGTTGTAAATTGTTAATCTTTTCACTCATCCTTCAAATATCAAGTAATAAGCCCATAGTCCAAAGTTTGTGTCTATTGGGTGTAATTATGAAGTGGGCTTATAGTTTTATTAATGATTGATTATTTATCTAAACTATTTATTATTATAAATAAATATTATCTATTATGGAACTTGTTTAAATGAGATAAAAAGACCCACACATCTAGGATATTATCAAGATGACTCTTAAGGTAAATTACATAAAGTTATTGTAACCTCAAAAACTCACTTATTATTTTGATGTATACAAATAAGGAACTTCAAGAAATTATTAACATTTTAAATTTAAATTGTTTGAAATGAAATCAAGAATATTGTCATAACATTAATATGCTGTTAATGACACCTAAACTAATGTTTTTAAACATAAACATAGATAACAGACACAGAGAGACCTCCAGAAGGCGCAAAATACTATTTAATATTTTATTAATCCTTTGATTTGTCGCCGCTTCCAGATGAAAAGTAGGGCCAGTAAAGAGTTAATATTCCATCATTGTCTTTAAAAGCTTTAGGTAGTTAAATTGCCTCAATTAGTTATTCATACCAAGGATGTTTGATTTTGACAATATATTAAATTATACTGGTTTAAGAAAAATAAATATAGATAGTTGATAAAATCAATTTAGGATTTATTGTATCATATATTTTGAACCGCCATTTATGGGCGAGAGTAGATATTTTGCGAATATTATATGTTAGTTATCTGATGTTGTGACTGATGCGAGGCAGTCTAGGAAACATGGCGCTTTCGAGCTTTCTTGTACACTAAATCTCTCATATTATATAAAGTTGTTTTAACTATATCTATTTCTATGGTTCATAAGCCTTTGTATGCCTATTAAATCAGGTAATTTCTTTGTAATGTTCATTTCAAATAAATGTTGAGCTTCGTGTGAACGCTGATGTCACCTAACGGTTTGAGCTGTCTCACTCATCTCATCGAGGTGTATATGTTATGTTATTTAAATAAAAAAACTCTCGTGTTACCTCTTTGACTCTTATTTATGAGTGGGGATGGAGGAGTTTCACGACGGGCCATTCCGAACAGGAAGGGAATGTTGACTGATGGCCTCAGCCAACTCAAGATATCATTCGGGCCCTCACCACGCAGGCCACCACTGAGTTGTTTGACAGTTTCAAATAGGATTTTTGGATTACCCGCCCTACAGTCCAGACCTTGAGACTAGCGATCACCACTTGTTTCTTCACCTGAAGAAACATCTGGATGGGAAAAAAATCGACTGTGATGATGAGGTTAAAGAAGTACATAACATGGTTTAAAGGACAGGCGGCAGACTTTTATAACTTGGGGAAACAAAAGTTGGTTATCAGGCTTAATAAGTGTTTGTGAAATAGCTGTGATTATGTGGTAAAGTAAACTTATTCATATGAAAGTAGTTTTCAGCAAAAGTTAAGTTAAAAACATTTATTTGTAAATTCTATGGTCATTGTATCTTTACTTTTTGGACACGCTTCGTAAATAGCTACTATCACAGGGGTCAACATGACAAACTGGGACAGTGAAGATGATATATTGCAATTTATAGAACATTATAATAAAAAAAACTCCTTTGGGACCCCAACCATTCATTTTAACAATAACTTGAGAAACGACTCGTGGAGTGACATTTACAACATAACTGAAAAATCTGTCGCACACTTGCTCCACACTGCAGCGATTTCACATAGAGAAAACAAGAAAGATAGGGAGGATCGAACATAGTGGGACACTTGAAAGTTCGCGACGTGACGGCCTAAGCAAACATTTTGGCAAACTGCACCGCGAACACAAGACGGTGAGCGTTCAGTTCACTAGTGTGTACTTAGAGCACGTGGCCAACGAAAAGGCTCATATTACTATATAAAAGCGTCTCTCGTACGTAATTAGGCCTGCCCGTTTTATTTCCACACTCAGCAGAGCATCCCACTGAAAATATCTGAGTACACCTGCCTGCTCCGTCACCAGCAAACAAGAAAATACGGTATTTACGTCTTTCTCCACGTGATCATTGATGTGAGTTTGATAACAATTATAGTTCTGTGTTAATACTTTTAAGGTATTATATAAGCAGCTCATTGATAGAAGAAATAAAATATCTCAAATTAAGAAACAAAATTGTGAAAATGTCTATATTTACTGCGCCAAAATTTGTTATCCTGTGAAAACCAAAGTACCCATTATATATATATATATATATATATATATATAATTATATATATATATATATATATATATCCTTGATTTTATATTTTTGAGATATGTAGACCATAAATGTTTTATAAATTCAATATCCTAATATTGAAATACTATTGCAAATATCATTATATAGCGTGTAGTAGCATGTTTAAGAACAAAAATAGTTTAAAAATTAATCTAACACGTGATAGCCAACCAGCATACTATTCTTTATACCTCTTATCGGGAAATACAGAATATGTTAACTCCTTATTAGGAAAAGTGAAGTAACAACTCACATTATATAAACACCACCTGCTGGATCAAATAATATTATTGAAGCTACTATTGGTCCCATGAGGAATGCATGGATTATCCTCGTGACTTCATTTCCATAAAAGATATGTCCTGACTCATCTTATACCCATCCTAAAAAAACAAATCTTACCACATCCCAAAATCGCAAACAACTGTCATAAACTTAACCTAATTGAAAATCATGCCAAATTCGCCAAACACCTCTCATCTCAAGAAAAAGTCCTCCTCAACGCCCCTTCCAATCTCTCTACATCACGCACAACCTCACTATCAATAATAATGATACGCCTCATCACGGCTCATTTAACAACTCGTTTTTCACACACTCAAATTAGGGGTATAGGGGGCTTAGAATGAAACCTATAACTCTCATAGCAAAATCATACCTCCTATGGATTCACACGATCAACAAAAGACAAATACAGATCAAAAACGCAGGTCAATTATGAGCTATAAACTAATCACATAATTTTAGCTTCATCGGCTTTGTCTGCTCAGCGCAACTTCAAACCACGTCAGCTTTCCTTCTCTTCGCAACAAAATAAGCTTAGGAAACCCAAGTGAATTAAAACACCGACCAATTCAATCACAGCACATATATCTTCAAAGCGAGATACTAGCGTATTTTCCGTGAACGCGTGAAAACCCTATTGGAACTTATTTCAATCAGAATAAAGAAGTTACTGGCCAGTTTTATGATTGTAACTATCCTGCACGGCTAGTGAGAATAAATTAAATGTTAGATAGAAAATGTTACCTTTGTTGTTTTTACTAAAGATTTTAAATAACTTTTTCTAATAAGATAATTAAAATAAATATAAGGTTCACTTAAGTAAGAGCTAGCAACTTCAGCCCCCTCGCCCTCTTTTCACTTCCCGCACTCGTACCCAACACACTATTTGATGGGTTTATGTATTTAATAGGCTCTATGTGCCGCCTCCCCAAACCCAGCTAATTCACCTACACTGGATATTATTGTTGAAGGAACTGCATAGTTATTATTGGGAAAAAACGTTGTCATTTTCTTCTTTTTGTGTGGTCAAACTCCCCTCAAATATAATACAAGTTTCACAACGCTGCTTAGTTGAGGTTGTCAGTAATTACTTCCTATTCCAGCACACCAACTCCTGACATAGCTGAGAACAAGGAAATTTGGCAACAGTTGACCGAAAGAGAGAGAAGATAAAGCTTTAATACATACAGTTCCTTCAGCAATATTATTGGGTGTAGTTAGCACTGTAGAAAATTATAAGGTTAAAATATCGGAAAATGTTCATCTCCAAGTGATAGGCGAAGTCTTGAGTAGAATAAAAAATATTCAAATTGAACTGGTCGGCCATGTTTGTCGCTGTGAACCAAAGCCGGTGGTGGTTGGACAGGTAGGTGAAGGACTTGTTTACTCTACAAGACATTACCATGGACATGGCTGGAATGCAGGACGGACCATTGGAAATCGATTTGCGGATTAGGAGTTCATAATAGTGCTCCTACATTTTTATTGAGTTACTCCTCTTCCTTTCCTTCAATGGACTCTTGTCCCACATGCTTCAGGAAAACATCGACAATCTTTCTACTGGCAGAGTTGGCTGCAAGAATAATGGGCCTGACTAACATATGAATTATGGACTGGCTTTTGGTTTAATTGGTATGTTTAAACACTGGGGTTATAAAAGAGATTAATAAAATGGATAGAGGATATGAGAAATATGGTTTGGAGAAAGTGCACCTGCATTAACATGGAGAGGTGATAGGACAAATCACCATGAGAGAGTCACATGTGAGAAATAAACCTCAGAGAACACACACAAGATTCGAACATCGGCCTCCCTGTCACCGAATATTCAGCATATCTCGATACTGACACCCTAGACCAGTGTGTTTAAATAGGTGTGCCACAAAGTGTCATCAGGTTCCGGGGGAAATGGGAGGATTAAAAAGAACGAGATTTTTAAAGGTTATTAAAATTCATCTTTTTAAAATATATGATCAATATTATTTTAAAAAATAACAAAACTATGAGAATTTTTCAGTTGGACTTTTTTAAATACAATCTCAATAATAATTCACTTTTAATGATAAAATCTTTCTTTAAAAACATTGATGGTATGCCTTAATTTTACCGCCTTGGTCAGGGTGCTATGACGAGAAAAGCTTAAAATCGCTGCCTTGGACCCAATGAAAACCGGTGCGGGTAGCAAGAGTTAGTTAACCGAAATGTCCTGCACCCACTTAAACAGAACTAATAGCTTATTGGTGGAAATTATTACTTATTGAATTCCAGTGTCTAGGTATCATTAATTGTTATCTTAATATCATAGTTAAAGTACATTCAGCACCCGTGTTTACTTGGATGACAGCTCAAAAAGTTACTATAAATAGTTCCTAACAAAGTAAACAAGTTTAACAAGATAAAAGGGTTAAAAGGTACTAAGAAATTGCTTTTTTTTACGTTTTACCCTTTTTTTTACCCTTCTGCCCCTTTTAGTATTTTTACCCTAAATTATTAATCCTGAATAATGCCAGGTACTTCATGTTATCATTTTAATAAAATCCCCCTCTCCTGGGATTTAACGATATGAAAGTTTTACGGAAACATTTTAATCTCTAAATGCCAATATTCATTTTGATTTTATCTTAAAATGTAATATGTAGGATATCTAAAATAATTGTAAGGTTGGCTTAGGTATTTTCTAACACCTTTGGTCATCCAGCCCTCAATCCCTTACACATTATTTGATGGCCTTATGCAACTATGTGCCTGTTCTTTATATAAAAATAAACTCTAGCTGTTTCTTCCCCCAGCTCAGTTATCTCACCTATTTAGTAGGTCACAAGCCACCACTGTGGAATGCTTTCCAATTGAAAATGTACCGGAAATTTGTAACCGCTAGCTAATTGTTAAATTAATGTTATAGTGTCTGATAGTTAAAATATGTTTCTTAAATCGTGTTGGGGATGAACCACCATTACGCTATGTTAGAGCTTTAAACAAACTCAGATTCAAAATGTTGATTATTTTTTCTAATCTTAAATCGAATCTCGATTATGCTTGAAAATTAGAACGTTAGAGGAATCAAGGTTCTCATCCTTATTAATACTAATGTTACCAACAGCTAAGATATTGCTGATTCGACCGATTTGCTGAGTATGGTCTGAGTAAACATACTAAGAAAAATTACTTTAACAACTTTGCAGATCACGCAACCGTTAGTTAAACTATATTTTGGTATTGGTGTGTTGGTAATACTTGGAAGGTGTCTTTATGATTTGTGTTGGCTACTCCGACTAAAGGTCGATGGCTATAACTAGCCGAAAGTCAAGTCCTTTTCGGATAAAAACTTTGATAAAAAGGCAGAAGCAACCTAAAATTAAACGAGATGGTAATTGTTCAAATTTGAGGGTTTCAGTGGTGAGGTATGAAATTTATTGAGGGGTGAAGAGGAGGGTATTGTAAAGGGAGATAAGGGGTAGTAAATTTGAAGATCTCGGCGCAATAACGAAGTAGCTCCATTTACTAAAGTTTTTCAGGAGATACAAATAACTGTTTTTAAAAATAGATATTGTGAATTAACTTATGAAAATAAAGATCATGTTATTTGTATACAACATACAACATACAAATTATATTCTTTTTTTTTGTATATGTCAATTAAATAAACATTTAAGTATTAGTTTGGAAAGTTGTTATTTTGTTGAATGAGAGGGCAGATGCATAGCGTGCGAAATGTGAAAGAGATGGGTAAGTTTAAGGGCGGTAAAAGAATACACTTCTACGTATGGACGAAACACTTAACGGGCTAGCAAAAAAATTAAAAAAAACTGCTGATAGTACAAACGTTTGTTCATATACTACACTAACACAATAATTTACTGAAGTAAACAGAAAATGTGATAATTATATAAGGGAATAGTGAATAATCTAAGCAATAATATAGTTGAAAATTAAATTAGTAGATGAGATTAGTCGCTTCTGGCTTAGCAAGATGGCCACCATGTCAGGACTGGATCCAAGATAGCTGCCATAAATTTTACAGCTTGATGGGGATATTCAAAATGGCCGCCCCTAAACCTTACAAGCTGAGGTGGAGATGATCCCTTCCTTTACCTAACAACTAATTATATTCAAGCCTCAGCACCCTGACACGTTCCCACACAACACCCAGACTCCATTGTGGTAAATATATCCGAATATCTTTTTAAAATTATTTAAATTATTCCCTTTTATTCTCTTTTTTAACCTTACCATACCAATTTATGAGGTAGTATCACGTTTTAGACACTACTAACTTACACCCACAATTCCATAAGGTTATATTATAATGTATTTCTTTTTCCTTTCTTAGTCTCACTATCAGGCTAGTTTTTGTAGTAGTACCACGTTTGATATTACTAGATTTTTGTTGACATAAATACCCCCACATTTCCTTGTAATGTTATGTATTACATTTTATTCCCTTTGCCTCTCCATTTCACCAGTTTTTGCGATAAGGTTCCATTATCCATACTAATACTATTACTATTAATACTACTAGTATTACTATAAAACATGTTCAGCTTTATTAATGGCCTCATTTTCTTGTCATAATATGCAATAAGGACCCACTTTCTCAAGCACCCCATTCCATCTCCCTTACACAGGACACTCCTTTCCTCCAAGTGACCACTCCCCATTTTCAGCCCTTTTTATATTTCATACTTTATTACCTTGCATCACATTCTGAACACATAACGATAATCTGCTACGAATAAACCTCCTCACTGGTTCACCTTCACACCACTCCCAGAGCTCATCAAGTTGAATTACCTAACACCCACTCCTTCCTGCTCACTCCTTCAACCCCATACACCCTCTCTTAAGATGTAAAGGTGTTTGCATTCTTTCCAGAGAGATTTCGATGCATTTCACAAAACCATCCTTGCCCCAATCAAGCCTCTGCAGCCAAACCCATTACCCCTTTTCAATCTTCATCCCCCCTCATCCTTATTATCTGTGATTCACGAGTACAAAATGTTAAGGTTTCTCCCACGCACGTCTACAAACATTTCGAAAGTGCATTGAAGTTTCTAACGTTCAACGAAAGTTTTGAAATTTCTCAAAAGTGTCTAACATTCACAAACGTTTCAAACGTTTACGGTTCTAGAGCTCGCAAGTGTAGTGACACAACAACCAAATCCTTGACTAAAAATTCCCACTTATATAAACGTTACAACCTGCATATTCTGTTAATCCCATTGAAAACCATACTTTTTCCCTCCTATTCTCAACCAAATTCCCCTAGAAAATTTCCTATGAATAATACAGAACAATACCCCGGACTGCCAACACCATTACTCATAACGGTAATAGCCCTCTCCAATTCTACCCCCTACCTCAGTTAATCCTATCCAACTTCACATACCACCCCTCCTCTCTCCTTCATCCTGACGCTAGATAGCTCGATATAGTTAGAGTGAATTCTCTCAGTGTAATTTCTAATACTATGAACCTTTCCTCCTTTAATAAAACGCAGATGCATGATGGTTAAACCTTATTTTCTTAACGTATACTTTCTTAACATCAACATCCTTATACCCCTATCTTATAACAGTCACTCCCTATATTCTTAGCCCACTAGCAAGCGTCCGAACACTCAAGTCTATCATGGCGAGTCACATCCAATTTCAAGGCTCATCCTTACTCTCTAATATTACATTATACGTTACACTTTTTATTTAAGATAATGACGTATTATTGATTTTACTTCTAGCAAAGTATACATTCTAACCACTACTACACCTCCACATCAGAGATCGGACAGAGGAATTTGGGAATTGAGGAATCATGAACTCGTCCACGTCGTATAATGTATAGCTCGTATCATGTGCTCAACTATGGACAAAGTCGAATGGGAACGAGCTCAACTTGTAACGCTTATGACGTAATCGGTCGGAAGGGAGGTCATCAAACAATTCATTTGGATCATCGGATCATGAACAAGCACATTGTTGATCAATAAGAATAAACTCATGTAATTTAAGTATGATGGATGATTATGATCAATGAATGATGATTAGAGGCTGCATAGGTATGATGCGTGGCTCGGGATAGTGATGAAAATTTTAGCTAATATAAGTATTAAGCACGGCTAAGATCTGTATACGCATGTAAAATTTCATAAAGGTATGATAAAAGGTGTCAATCAATGTATATCATTAAGTATCATGAGTGAAGTATTGTGAAGTGTAGTGATAGAGAATGAGCTGAGGCATGAGAGGGCTCCTCTTCTGACCGTTTGTGCGTATATGTTTTGACCATATTTGAATCAAACAGGGGATGGCTGTTAACTTTAATGGATTCAATCATTGATGCTTAGACCTATGATGGTATTTTCCGTTGATATTCGTAGTATATTATAAGTTTAACCTCTACCTGCTTATCTATCTATGTACAAATGTAGTTTTGTATATATGAACGATTGTATTTATTTGAAAATTAATTTAATTTGTATGGTGCCTTGTATGTATAGATTTATGGTTTGCATTTATTGTGTGCATGTTATTTTTATTATAAGCTTTATGTATTGGATTAATGGATGGAATTATAATGATTTAAATGTATAATTGACTTATGTAAAATACTATATGGGTATAGTTGTACGCATGGTGAAATATATTAATTATGTATTTATATATGAATGTATGTTTTATACGTATGGGGGATATATGTGAGAATGTATATATTTGTATATATGAAGTTATGTACGTTTGTTGGTTTGGTTGTATGATGCTATGTATGCATGATTGTATTTATACGTGGACGTATGTGAATTTGTATGTATGAGGTTATGTATTATGGTTAGTAATATATTTACGTATATGCATCTATTATATGTTCACGTGCTAAATTTTTATAATGTAGTTATGTTGGTTTATATATATGGCGTTTTGCGTATAGTACATGTATGGATGTTATTTTTTTTTATGTATTGTTAGTTTGATATGTGATGGTATGTACATTTGCTGGATTGTATATATGAAGTCAAGTATGTATCATTATTATTAGCACCGCGTCTTACTAGCCGTTCGGGTTATACGCACTTGCGCTAATGTGTAATAGTAGGGTGATTGTGAGATAAAATGGAAGACCTACAGTTTAACGTGGAATCAGAACCACGATGGAGGCCTGGAATTCTCCAAATTCACAAATTGTGATTTATACTCGTCTTGTCAGAGGTGAAGGATAAATTTGTGCCGGGATCGAGGATCTAACCCCGGACCCCAGCACAGAAGTCCGACACCTTACCCTTAGATCCCAAGGTCACCCAAGTATGTATCTTTAATTTTATTATATGAATGTGTATATGATGGTTTATATGTGTGCATGAATGTATGAAGCCATGTGTTATTATTATTATTATTATTAGCACCGCGTCTTACTACCCGTTCGGGTTATACGCACTTGCGCTAATGTGTAATGGCTGAGTGATTGTGAGATTAAATGAAGGACCTACAGTTTAACGTGGAATCCGAGCCACGGTGGAGACCTGGCATTCCTCACATTCACAAGATGACTTGTCAGAGGTGAAGGAAGGGTTTGGTAATTAGATAAATCTTTGCCGGGACCGAGGATTGAACCCCGGCCGCCAGCATAGAAGTCTGTCACCTTACCCCTAGACCATCAGGTCACCCCAAAGCCATGTGAATAGTTAAATATATGATGAGATCGATGTGTTTTCATCATAATGGAACCAGTAATGTAATCGTTATAATTACGATAGTACCCCAGTGTAGCAGACATGAGGGAGAGACCTATGTCAGGATTGAATCTATGAACGAACAGTAGGGAGTTTGGGAGGGAATCGACCTGTATCAGTATTTAGCTCAATATAAAAAGTACGGGTAAGAAGGGGCTACCACATGCAACAGTGATAAGAAGGTGAGAGGGTATTCACCACTGTCTTGGTATGCTGATAAGGTGGGTGTAGGGGACTGGATGGGTTGAAGGGTGCTGGGAATTCAACGTTGTTAGGGTGAGGGTATTGAAGTAAGGTTGAAAATATGAAGGAATGGATAAGGGGTAGGAGGGGTCTACACCTCACTTGTATCACCTTTTTAAAGTTGGATGAATTCAGTTGAGCTTGATTGAAGTCAGTTGAAGGCTTGTTTAAGCCTTATTGAAGTCGGCTGTAGTCTGTTGAAGCCTGTTGACATATTTAGGTCTGTTGAAGCCTATTGATGTATGCTGAACTGGAATGAACTCAATTGTAGTCTTTTGAAGCATGTTTATGTACGTTGAAGTATGATGAAGCCTAGTGATGTATGTTTAAGTCTGTTGATCATATTTTAGGTCTGGTGAATTCTGCTGATGTGTGTTTGAAGCTTGGTGAAGTCTGTTAATGTATGTTGAAATCTGTTAAACTATGTTTGAGACCTGGTGACGTCTTTTTAAGTCAGTTGAAGCCTAATAATGTATGTTTAAATATGATGAGGTCCCTTAAAGTCTGGTTAAGTCAGTTGACGTATTGATGACCTCTTAATGAGTTCTATTGTAGTCTGAATTTTATCTAAAGCATTTTTAAGGCTGTTGTGAAACAATTCTTAATGCAAGGCATCGCTGGACATAAACTCATTACATTACTATGATAATCAAGTGTGTGTGTGTGTGTGTGTGTGTGTGTGTGTGTGTGTGTGTGTGTG
>CABFOV010002205.1:21952-71461 GCA_902141375.1 Timema poppense
GTGTGTGTGTGTGTGTGTGTGTGTGTGTGAGAGAGAGAGAGAGAGATAGAGATCATGCCAGGGGTAGAATCTGAATTTCTGTGTGGTAAAGATCACTGGGTTATGTTGGGTTAGGCTAATGTTATGGTGGACTAGGTTGTTTCTGAACATGTTTGAGATCAATTAATGATGATTTTATGTCATATAAGTATGATGCACGCTATAATAAATGAACTATTATTAAATGTACTATATGTGTCGATAGATAGAGAGTGATTAAATGCTGTAGTATACGTGGTCTGATCAATGACCAACGATTAGTGACTCTGATCATTGTTTAGCTTTAATGAAAGAGTGATAATTGTTTAGATTTAATGAAAGAGTTAAAGGCTTACAAGAGGAGAGAGATAGAGTGCGTAAATATTTCAAAACCTTGCAAGAGGCTGTCCGGACGGGTTCACCTCATAAACATTTGTACTGTGTATGACGTCATCAGTAGAAAGGGAGGTAATTATGTCTCTCAAATCTTGTTTCTAGACATGGGTTGTGTCCCATCTCCGATGTGCTGGTGCGGTAAAGACATGTAAGCAGGAGAATGGAATAGAGGGTTATGAAATGGCATGATGCCGGATGATATAAGAGGTTTACCTAGGGAGGTGACTGTCAGGAGAGCAGGATGATGACCCAAATTTGAGGAGAGAGTGGAGGGGATTTTCCATTGGAAGATAGGAAGGCGAGGATGGCAGTAGTCCTGTGATGGCATCTAAAATTATCGCTATTTTGATTCTTTAAATTGCATTGTATAAAAAGTAAATGAGTTTATCCGACCAGTTCAAACAAATTCAGTAGTGGTATGTAAACTATACTAAAACGCAAAATACTGCTTTGCAAGGAAACAAAGGGGAGAAAGTGTGTTTAGTAATCGCCGTGATGGTATGAAAATAGTTCTCTACTGAAAAGTACCGGTATGGAAGAGAGAAAAAGAGAAGAAAAGGTTAATAAATTACATAAGTTAATCGACACTAAAAGGTTTAAATATGATCGGCTATTATCGGTTATAATTGTTATGGATTGGTCACGACTAATTACAATCGATTATGATAGGTAATTTGTTATATTAACGTTCATACATTTTCAGACAGGAGTAGAACCATCGGATATGAGGACAAAGTCTTGGATCCACGTGCGGGAGTATTTAAGTGAGAATTTTTTATTTTGTTTCTAATTTATTTGAGATCTTTAGCGTGCACCTTCTAAACCGACTGATTTTACTAGCTCAAGATAGTTTCTATTATCAGGAGTGAAATGACCTAACAATTTTTATGTCACGGTATTTTCAAGTGCCATTCCATTGTTCTTTTATATGCCACAAACGACATAGGACTGACGGCTTTACTTCCCATCCGAAGGAAGTTATGTTACGGATTTCTTTCGCTCAAGGAATATTTGTAGACCCTGGCTGGATTTGAAAGAATGAACAACTTCATAAATAAAGCCTGTATTATCAAAAGAGTGATAACACCATAAAATTGGTGTGACAGGGAGAGAAAGGGAATAACAATAATAAATATAATTATCTTACAAGGAAATGTGGTCATGAAACATTTTCAAACCAGTTTAGTAGTGATATGAAAATGACACCCTACCGCAATATCTGGGGAATTTACTCCTAAAGGTCCGAGTTGTTGAGTATTAGATATATCATATTGGATTTACACATCACGCTGTAATGTATAGGGGAAACCACCTCAAATTTATAATGTGCTCGTACATGTCAAGACATGTTCAGCAATTTTGATCATTCAAACAATTATGAATTATTCACCAGTTAATCAAGCTTGTCAAGTCTTGTCAAGACCTGTCAAATCTTGTTGGAACGTGTTAAAACATGACAAAATTCAAAATGCCCATCAAAATTAAAAATAACCCAAAATTAAAAAGTGCTGCGAAATTCAAAACGGATAGTGGCGGCCATCTTGATCATAAAGTGATCAAGAGTCGACTGTTTTACCCTAATCTAGTTAAATTAGTTTGAAACCTAACACAACTGTAAATTAATTCTAGCAGATGTTTAAGGATCAATTCTAATAATAAGTATATATAATAAACATGATTAATTAAAATCAAAAGTCATACAAAACAATAATAATTGGAACAATATATAATTAAAAAATCAAAAATATTACACCTGAAATTATTAAAATGCATGATGGCTTAGATACAAGTAAATGAAGATACATACATATGCCAAAGTAAAAAGTAATTGTATTCATAAAATGATAATTTACTTCTAGGAAATTCTCAAATACTTTACCAAAGTTAAAGTTCGTTAGACGAAGAATAGAGTAGCCTTCACATTCGTCACTTGAAACATGTAATCCCTAATTATTATTATATTCAACTTCCACATTTCCATGTCTGTGTTTGATAAAGGAAAAAGCTTAGCTTGAGAAATGTGAGCATCAAATTTGAATATTATTTTTTGTTCATTACAATATAGCCTCTGTATAGTAATTTAACTTAACTTAAACGACTTTTTCTCGCGGTAGACTAGACTGCTGATGATGGGGAGATCGAGGTCCGAATCTCGGTCGAGTGAACTGAGATTTTTTTAATTTATTCCACGGTCCCTACACGTAAATGCGGGTACAATCAATATAAATATAATCTTCATAATCCCTAAAACCATTAACGCATTAGGACACAGTGCTAAAAGTAAATACATAGAGACTCAAAAAACAACTGTGTCAGGCTTGAATTACATAGTTTTTGAAAAACATTTGAATTGTTTTGTAAGGAACGTGAACTATATTCTTAAAAACAAAGGATGATGTGATCATTCGTATTTCGTATTTTTTTTTTATTTTGAGAATTGATAGAACAAGTTATTAAATTTGAAAAAATATGAAAATTGAATTTCTTTCTTATCTGTATTTCCCTTTCCTTAGTAACGGCTTCAAGTGCTGCAACGTTACTTATACGACATGTTTAGATGCTACGACGGCGTCATCCTCAGGTCAGATATTAAAACCATGTAATTGAGTATTCCCTGTTGCGCGATTAAGGAAACTGACGCGAGAAAGAAATTTAATGTTTATACTTTTTCAAATTAAACCACTTGTTCTGTAAATTCTCAAAATAACACAGAAATACAAAATATGCATGATCACATCTTCCTATGTTTTAAAAACATAGTTCTAAGCATAACTTTAACTCAAATGTCTACAATTTTAATATTTACTGAATTTTTAAATGTTTGTTATAATTTCAAGACATTCATAACTATAGAGTATCATAAATTTTAATTAATAATACTAATTTCTTTCAAATATCAATTCAATATTGTCCATATCTATTATATTATATTATATTATATTACACTTTTATGTATTTCATGTTAATTTAATACATCTTGTACAACCTTATTCTACTAGAAATATTGAATTCTATTTATAAATATTGAATTATATAAGTTAGCGCGTTAAAAAGCTATCGTGAGATATATTAACCAAAGATAAATGCAAATCAATGGAGTTAAAAACAAGAGCTAGTTTCTTCATTTGTTCAATAGTTTAAATTACATGATTATGTTTTAATTTGTTTTAACACACTGACGATAATGGCTAGATTTGCCTATACGAGCACGTAGTTAAAAATTCCCATCTCAACTTGATTTTTTCCCCTGTCACCTGTGCAAGCGCAGTATCCACCAGATAGTGGAGGCCTGTGTGGCAGCACAGCCCTAATGGCAACCCTGGGTAGGGCTAAGACATTTTGCTTTTATTTACAAATTATGAAGCCATATACACTTCATTTTAACCTGAAAGGTAGCTAGTTTATGACGGATTACACAATGGTGCAGCTAATAGAATAGGGCCATAATGTATTCGGTCAAGGTAACACTTACCTTATAGGGTAAACGGTGCGTACCTTTGTTTAAGGGATACAAAATTAATATTACAATCTAATGGGGTTAAGGGGGTGGCCTCGGTAAGCAAGAAATTGCTTCGTAGTCTTTAATCTCTAACGAAACATTTTATTATAAATTACAAAATAGAGTCAAAATATTTATTAATATAAATAAGTTTGATAAATTGTGACATTAGCTCATTTTATTATAAATTACAAAATAGAGTCAAAATATTTATTAATATAAATAAGTTTGATAAATTGTGACATTAGCTCATTTTCAACGAATTAAGGAGATATTGGACTAGACTTGATGATAAGACTTAGCATTCCTCTAACAAATTTAATCGATATTTATTTATGGGTTCAATACATACAATTTTCAGATATTTGAAAACTAGCAAGTGAGTTTTCTTCTTTAACATGAGATAATAAGCTGTGTGGTTCACTTTAGCCTCTTTCTATTGACATGACAAAGATGGTTGTAGGTGAAAGGTGAAAGTGAGTATAAACTTTGACAAAATAAAGGAATAGTTTCAGAAAATGAAGCAGATAAATTTATTTAAAGTGCTGTAGTCTGACAGTGGTTGACACGTTCTCACTGACCGAAGTAGCCAACATAATTTATATTAGAAAGCAAACTATACGATTACATAAGGAAAATTATTGTGTTATCAGGTTGACTGTTTGGATTGTACACTTTCATCATATTTACGCTAAGGAAGGTAAGGTTTTGAGAAAACGTATCCACATTTGTATGGAGGAAGAGTAGGAAACAATTTAGTAAAAACCGTCCTCTGTACATCTGGCCTGGATTCAAACACTGGTCTTTCCATTATTAGGGCTCCAGCCAAGTTTGAGAGTGACGCCTTAGACTGCTAGAGTGTTTTATTGCAAGATTTAATTCTAGAAAGACAGATATAACTATTATATTTCATTTGATAATATATAGAACCACACTTTTTCGTCTTTCATGTAACAAAAATAAGGCATAAAGTAAACGATAAAAGAATAAAATACCCGAAACTTTATTCTATTCTTCATCTCCAAAACTCCAAAAATGTATACCTACGTTTCTTGCTTCAGTTCTAGATTCTCTCGATGATTCTTCTCCCCTATTTCTCGTCCTTTCCATAGAAACCAATTCCTTCCCTCATCTTACAAGCTGCCCCCTCAGGGTGGATACTACAGATTTGGAGGGTAGGGGAGGAAGGAGTCGTGGAGGAACGAGGGCAGGATGGCATAACGCCTTGTTCCTACCAAGGACTGATAATAATAGCACCTGGGAGATCAAATTGCTTCCAGAAACATATTATAGGATCATTAGGAGTGTAAGGTAGATTTTGAGTTTCATCCTGTGACTGACTTGAGGGAGGGGTACCGAGATGCATCAAGCCTCATCTCACCAATCGTAGAGCTTGAATCACACGTTTGACGAAAATAGAAAGCAGAATCTGCTTAAGTGGGGCAGCACTTCTCACGCTATATGTTGACCTATGATGCATTGCAACGCTAACTTAAAACATATAGTTACTAACCTATTTTATTTTCTAGTGAATAAACATATATTCTAGATCGTTATCTAGATGGATGTTTTCGAATTATAACGCTGTGTCTTGGCACAATCCATTACGAAAAGACACACGCTTTACATTTAACGGGCTATTTCAAATCTCCTCACAACGACCAACGAAGGTGTCTGCTAGCTTCTGATTGTACAGCGCATGCGTTGTCCAATTCGCATGCGCACTGATTTGAGATGGTTGGTTCTCCTGTGCCGAACATCTCGGGCAGAGCAGATATAGTAGAGATGAGTTGAACTTAGGCAGAACAACTCACGCCAATAAGGAGAGAATCTTGTGATAGGTTTAGAGCCCGCCCGCCACGTGACTACGTATCTGTTCTGCGCTAGGTTTTGGTGAACGTGTGAATCCACAGTAACTGTATTACTAGAGCAATAAAGTAAGTCAGCTATTTACAATAATAATATGTCAAACATTCCAACTTTATTTGAAATCCGTCTGCTGTTTGCTAGTTAGGTTAGGTTAGGTTAAGTAGTTTTATGTAACATTTAACTCTGGAAGTGACTGAATAATACAATGTATGTGTATAATTCTGAACACACTTTTGTCCATCCTTACAATTTTTTTGTTTTTTTGTTTCTTAGGTTTCACTCTATGGGACGAAGATCAGGTGGCAGTAAAATTTATCTTTTCAGAAATATAGATACTTTAAAACAGTGGTATCAAACCTTGCATTAATCTCAGGTCAATCTGAATTAAACAGAAAATAAAGCGGGTCACAAACAACATAAATATTATCAAAACAAATTCTTCTCAGTGTTGCAGATAACAAAAATTTGGAAGGAATTCAAAGAGACCACTTAAAATAATCAGAAGTCTCACAATTTTTAATGAGACACCAGATATAGGGTAAAGCGGGGATGTATAGAAAAAACACTTTTAGGTGGGGTTGAAGAAATACATTTCTAATCAGAGCCCTCCAGATAACAAAGAAAAAATTTATATGTAGGTTTCTAAGAGGAAGTTGATAATTTTCTGAGGTGGTTGGGGGAGGGGGGAATTTTCAACACTATACAAACAACTACTTCTCTGCGCGTGATAAAAATGAAATTTGGCAAGTGGGTTTAGAGACTATTAGGGTCTACAAAAAAACATTAAGGTCTTAAGATCCTAAATTTAAAAATGGATATCTGGAAGAAGGGGTGGGGGACAGGGAGGGGGAGGGGAGGAGGCGGGGGAAGGTATGGTACATTTAAGTGAGACAGATCTTTTAGTATTGGCGGAAAATTAAATTTACCAGAAATGTAGAAAGATCACTACAAAAAATATCAAAATTAAAGTTATATATTCTCTATTTATAAGTTTATAAGTAGGGGCTACTGAAATGGAGAGGCTTCAAATTTCCAAAACTAAAATAATAAACTACTTATTAGTGTGATATAAAATTGAAATTTGCCAGGCAGGTGTAAGGGCCACTCCAAACTGCAATACAGTTTTGAAAATGGCTACATTTCAAAATAAAGGTCCAGAAAATTGAATGTTTGTATTAAATGTAATTAAAAATACCTAAACAACCAGAAGAGTTTGAAAATTTAATTTAAAGTAGGGTAGGAAAAATGGTCAGAGCTGTAAATTCCCAAAATTAAATTTATCAACCCCTAATCGGCGTTATAAAAAGTTGAAATTTGCGATATGTTTAAGAGAAAACCCAAAAAACAATACTTTTTTTTAACATTTGAGACTAAAAATGGGAGATATGATGGTGAAATATTGAAAGAGAATGGATTTCATAACATCATATTTTGATCTGGTAGGATATAGCAATTTTGTAGATAGGTAGAAAAGTTTATTTTATTTCAAAATCAAGATAAATGTCGAAGGAGAGCAAAGAATTTTAAAAAATAGAAAAAATTATTCTAAATGTGTTAGAAAATTTAAATACATTCAAGCAGTTAATACCACCGACCCAAATGATCAAAAATAAAAATAAAAAAATACTGAACATTTTAAATTTGAGAATTAGTTTTAAGAATTTGAGGCCTCACTATTTATTGAAATAATATAAAAAACTTATTTGTGTGTAATGAGATTGAAATTTGGCACGTAAGTAGATATACCTTATCGGATACCCGAATGATGTCTGAATAAATGGAATTTCAAAATTGAAAGCCAAGAAATGTAAGAGCTCGAAATTGATGTACAGCTATTTTCGGTGTGGTTAAAAACTATATTCTCCCAGAAACGTAAAAAAAACAAAACATAATTTAGCCAAATAATATTAAAATTTTAAAATTGAAGTTCGGTAACTAAAAGGCAGGTGTCTAAAGCAGCTTGAAATCCCATCAGAGCTATTAGAAAATCTACTTTCAGTGTGGAAGAAAACTTAAACTTGGCAAATTGGTACAAAGTTCACTAAGATACCTAAAAGTTAGTGTGTCTGGAATTTTACACAAGTGGTCCAAGAAATGTATGAAAGGCTTCTAAAGAGCTAAACTAATAGAAAAATAGTTTGTTCGTGCCAATGAAACTATTTCTTTCACTTTTATACTCAGTTTGAGTGTCAGGTAAGATGTTTTCAACGATTTAATTTTTTTTACTATAATAATTGACTTGGGATTTCCAAAGTTAGTTAAGGATTGTACAAGGATGAACTTTAAAAATGTTGGTCGTTAGATGTTGAACTCTCTAATTTGGTATAGTTTTGGTGTTGATCTACCACTTATCCGTGGAAATAACGGGTCAAGCAGCTAGTCCTAAAAATTATTATTACTAATATTTTTTTAATATAAAACTACAATTAAATGTTATATGAATGGCAGACTGATGATCAAAGAAATCTTGATTCATATACCATATGTTGTTAGTAATTATCGTACGAGGATTGTGTCACATTAGATCTGAACCTTTTTTGTTAACAAAGTGTACAAATATAGCTGTCGTGTTAGCTTTATGATGTTAGATCTGCGATGCAATAATTATTTTGTTGCCATAGAAGTTCATGCTAGTAGGAAACAAGGTGGCGTCTGCATGTGTTTCTATTCCAGTGGAACAACCCGTTACTATTAAATTTATATGTAAGGAAGGCATAAAATGGTCTGAAATTCATCACAGGATTCAGTTGCATGTTGGAAGCAACCGCAAAAACTATCATCGTATTCAGAGAAACCAAACATCTTTTTTAAAACTAATTATAATGGTTCCCACCCATCAAAGTTTAACCTAGTTTTTCATATTTTTAAATTTGAAAAATGACAGCTGGACTCCGAATCGAACTAGGGTGTTTTGGCTTAGTAAGCCAATGCTCTTATTACTGAGTTATCCAAGAGTAATACCGTGGCTGAGGTCAATCTTCACTCATATTTTAAAGCAGAGTCTGTGTTGGACATGCGCAAATCTTAAGTTAGTTACATATGGACAATAAATTTAAAGAGTAATTATGATATATATTTAGATAGGGCTACAACCATAATTAACAACTATAATAGCGTGGATATTTAATCCACCTAGCCATTCAATATTTAATAAATGTAGGGAAGACGAGCATATAGACTCAATGCACCAACAACTAGTGAAAGATGGTTCTGGAGACGAGATGAACCAGGATGTCTCAGTGGTAGAGCATTGGTGTGCAAGGCCAAAGGTCTCGGGTTCAATTTTCGTGTCAAGGTTGTCATTTTTTACTTAAGTGAATAATGTGGTCGCTTCCAACACCAAAACCAAAGATTCAAGCAAAATATGGAGAATGTTTCCTATTACGGTCTTGGGTGTTCGAATGGTTCAAATCATTTAAGTAGGGTCGAGAGCATGTGGAGAATGAAGCACACAGATTAAGGCAGGAAAGTACTATCAATGATAAAACAACTTTACGGGCTGATCAGCTAATATTGAATCAAGGAAGAATTGCTTTGTGCGAAATATCTTTCCAACTCAATATTGTAAACATTGGACTCAATAAATTGTTCACCCGATAGATGCCAAAATATTTGACTCCTGGTACCAAAAGGCAGTTCATATCTTCTACGCAGGGGCACGGGGTGGGGGGAGGGGGGGATGCAGCCATATTGATTAATCCCCCAAATAGAAAATAATCAAAGATATTAACACCAATACCTTAACGTTGTACGGAATGACTAACATATCCTTTGCCCTATCTCTCCGGTGATCTAACATATCATTTACCCTATCTCTCAGGTGATCTAACATCTCTTTTACCCTATCTCTCAGGTGATCTAACATCTCCTTTGCTCTTTCTCTCATGTGATCTAACATCTCTTTTACCCTATCTCTCAGGCGATCTAACATCTCCTTTACCATATCTTTCAGGTGATCTAACATCTCCTTTGCCCTTCCTCTCATGTGATCTAATATCTCCTTTGCTCTTTCTCTCAAGTGATCTAACATCTCCTTTGCCCTATCTCTTAGGTGAACTAGAATCTCCCTCGCCTTTTCCTACATGATCTAACATCTCCTTGCCCTGTCTCCTACTTGACCAAAGCAATGATGCTTGCCATTTAACTAGCTCTAATGAGCAGATAAGCCATTGGCTTAAAGCTTCAAATGTTTCAGTAACTATATTACTAAGTTTAGTATGATAAATTGATAACTAAGCAGGTTACATAACACATATATTTTAATTTTATTAATATCTACATACTCTAGGCCTATATATACATTTATTACTTTTATGGTTACAGTGACTTTATTTTTTTCTTATAAGAACTACCAATTTGCTAGTAAAAATTGTATATTTTTTCAACTCCTCCTTTTATTATCATAGTTAGTTAAAATTATTTTCATAAGCCAAGAATATTATTGTTATTATTATTACTATTGTTATTAAAACTGTTATAAATAAAAACCATTAGTCATTAAAATGACAAAATTATACTGGAAGGAGCGTTATGAAATATTCCCCCCCTCCCGCACCCCATAAATAGGCCCTTGATCCGCCCTTGTCAAAAGAATATGTGAGTTCAAATCTCAACGATCCTGAATTATTTTATAGAAAAGGGGATGATTTTTCTTTTAAATAATATCGTAACAGTGGATGACACTTTAACCGTATTAGTATTGTCGTGTAAGTAAATAGTTTTTATTCCGGCTATCAACAAAACTAATAGCATTCATGACAGCATGTGGTTAATCGGGTGATAGCTAATGTCCCAATTTCCAGAGATGTTTGGGTATAAGTGCATGATCAGAAGAAAATACCACCCATTGAAAAATACATTTTTCATCTTCAAATTAAAACAAACACTGAATTTTAGATGAAAAACTGTTTTAATTTCATGCTTTTTTGTATTGATCTTTGCATATATAAGGCGGAATATTACAACATTTTGTTTGGAATTTTAATTGATAATTAGTAGCTACAAAAACTATTTAAAAAAATGTATGCCATTTTTGTGTTAACTTCAAATATTTCCAAAACATGAGTGAAAATGACCAATGTAAGATTAATCATGATAGTTTATGTAATAACTAGAGGTTTATTGTTTCACTATAGTTGTCGTAAATGTTTCAGTACAAGTTTCTCCACTGAATTGTGTACATTTGTTCGTGGGTATAGTTTAGTTTTAAGTAAAACAAAAAACCGTCAAAGTGTGGGTTAAGACGTGTGCTACCCCTGTCATTGGTATATGTCTAAGGGTCCATCCTTGCAATGGGATTGATTGGCAGTGATGGGAAGGTCAGAATATTTCCTATTTATTTTAATTACCTTAAATGATAGGCACTATTGAAATTATTTTGAATTAGTTCTAATACTTTTTTTCTAGAAAACTATTTAATTTATATTTACTAACATAATTATGTTCTATAGTAAGTATTTTTGTGAAACTTATTTAAAGTTTTTGTTTTAAAAACCAATCTAACGTTTGTTTGATATTTAATAAGATATTTTTCTTCCAAAGTGAATATATTGTAATCAAAAAGACTTAGACCTAGTTATTATGACGAGTCTTTTAAGTTACTTACTCCCCTAACTTCATAAAGTGTATTTTACAGTTCTATCTGTCCTCATGTATATCTGTCCGTTTGTCTGTCTGTCCCTGGCCACATATATGAAATGGCTTGATGAAATTTTTTCAAACTTAATATTTAGATATTAAATGGATATATTAAGGATATTTCTTCAATTTGACCTTGCCTTTAAATTAAGGGTAACTTACTGAAAATTGATTTGTTTTTTAAATTCATATTTTTCAAAAATGTTTATAACGATTTTATGTTATCTATATAAAGGGAATGTTTGAAATTAATATGAGAAGTGTATTTTTTTTCCGAAAAAAAAAACCGTTTAAGGTTAGTTTACTGATGAAGGTTTATAAAATAAGTTGGATTAATTTAAAAACAGTTTTAAAACTTGGTTCAAAACTGGCATCTAGGGTATATTCTACATGATAAATAATAATTCATCTTTATCTTTCTAGCAAACATTAATTTAAAAGTAGTCTACTTAGGAAAAAATTGAGAAAATTTAAATCTTTTGAAAATGACCTTGAAAATTAAGTTAAAAATATCAATTTGGCTATTTTTTCCTTAATGAATACGAATATGTTTTCATATTTAAAAATAAAAAACTTATTTGGGGGTAGTTTTTAATAATTATTTTACTTTCTAAAATATGAAATTTGTAAAATTATTAGAACTCTTTTATTTAAAGTTTATATTTAAAGATAGTCTGTGATATTTTTTTTATTACCGGTCTAATTTGGCCTGGCATCTTACAATTTTAAATCCAAGCATTATTTACTTAATATCAAAAATAATTTACTTTTATTATACATTATCCAATTTTATTTAATCTAAACAGGTTTTGACTCCTATAATACCTATCTCCGAGATACAATTTCATTCACCAGTTGGTCCACCCCAGGTATATTACTTCCCCGCTACCCTCCTCCACTCGTTACCCTATCAGACCTGGATCCTCATCCCAGTCCTACGGTGCGCCCAGCAGCGGCGAGCATCCCCCTATCCGCCACCTGGGGAGGCGACTTTTCGAAGTTGGTGCTCCACCTAAACTTAAGCGCAAACCACTTCCTTACTTATCTTCCCTGTTTCTACATTCCCTGAAATTGTTTCTCCTAACCTACCCATTCCTATTACCCTCCCTATCCTATCCTATTTTAATCCTATCTTAGTCTTAAAACGAGATAACCTAAGTAACTTCTTACCCTCCGGGAATATCCATTGCTCCGATAGTACAAGAGGGTTGAAGACCAGCCGCCTATCTCCATCTTGACGCAAAGGGCCCTTACAAGACCTCATCTTACATTTCTTGTTTCCAAGAAGAGGGATCTGCCATCACAGGGTTCCTCCATGCGTCCCGTTTCTTTCCCCTCGTCTTTCCCATTCTTCAGCTGGAGTGATGATCCCTCGGAATTTCCAGTGTTACCCCAGTAAACCTCCAGATCCATCAGCCGAACTGGTATGCCAGTCCCACAAGGCTTCGTGTTTGCCACTTCCCGGCATTTCTCCTTGTCTCTCATGGAAGGTTGTATATTAGTAATTCCACAAAAACAACCTTCTCCTCTCCCTATATTCCCCCCGCTGAAACCTCACTTTCGTCCATCTCAGTCCCGCTTCCCGTGTTTCAGTCCTTGTATCTTTTATTGTCCTCGTCATTTTATCAGTCTTTGACCCTATCCCTGTAACTCTCCTCGTCACTGTCACTGGTCCCCCACTCCTTTCTCTGGCCCTCCACCTATTTAGCCCTTGTCTCAGTCCTCGTCTCTCTCTTAGCGCCCTTATATATATCCGTCTTGGTTCTTTCTGAAGCTTCCGCTGCTAGCTTATCTAGTAACCTCCAATGGGCGGGATCTCTCAGGATATCACCCATCAGTCTCCTCTGCACTTCCTGCTGGTTAGGTCTTCTTATCTCAAGCGTACGGGCACATTCCAACACAACGTGTTCCAGGGTACCCACCTCACCACATTCACACATATCAGATTCGACCAATCTCATCTTCCTTAAGGATTCTAGGTACGGCCCTTTCCTCGTGATGAATTGGACCAGACCCGTGGAGGGTTCCAGATGTGCGTTATCAAGCCTTTCGACCACATTGGGGAAGAGTTGGTAAGCCATCCTACTAGTTTCACTGCCCTCCCAGTGTCTCTACCATTACCTTAACAGAGAAAATACTACATCTTAAGATGATTCCACTTCGGGTGAGGTGAGTATCCTAACTTTCTTCCAGTTGTTATTTCTCTTTCAGTACCCAATTACCTTCTTCTTAACCAGTAGGTCCAACGCCACACCCCTAGGGTGACGTTGAGTGCGTCTGTCACCACTGTCCGGTAGGCACCCGTAAGTCTCAGAAGGACATTCCTCTGTATACTCTGGACAGCCCTAGCCGGCACGACGTTGTTCAGTCTGTGCGCCCAAACGCACGCTCCATAGCCAACAATAGAGAGAAAGATCGCGTGGTGGTAAGACATTTTTATCCGCATGGGCAGGTGAGACCTTCTCCACCCAATGCTTATAATCGTATTCATGACCCGCTGAGCTCTCCCTCTCACTTCCTCTATATGTGCCGTGAAGCTTCTGTTCTCATCAAGAGTGACTCCAAGGGATCTGACCGTTTTCCTCCTTCTCAAATTCTTCCCCTCAACCTTTATTGTAGGATTACGCACAATTTTCCCCTTAAACAGCAAGAATGTCGTCTTTGCAAGTGCCATCTTCAGTTTGACACTTTTGCACTGCTTTACTAGTCCGTATAGCACTCGATTGGATCTTTCCTCCAGGCTCTTCCTTGAATTACCTTCTACCACTATTAAAAGGTCGTCCACGAAGGTGACCACAACATGCATTTCGGGAATATCCTCCAGCATCTGCAGTGTCCCAGCTCCAGCACCACATCCCAGAATTTCGGCCCACAGACCGATCACTGGGGACATCCCTTGGTCAATCTTTTCTGCATGCTGGCACTCTTGACACCTCAGGGTGGCATACCTATTTCGGCAGTAGTCCTTCAAGCTTCTATACAATTTCCCTGGGCACTGCAGTTCTATTAACTGGCCGAACAACGTCGGCCACCATAGGTTGTCAAATGCCCCCGAGATGTCTACGAATATTCCCACTACGTATATGTCACTGGGCCGAGCCTATCAATTCTATTGCTCTACAAATGGAATCCTCTGCCGATTTACCCCTTCGAAAGCCATACTGCTGTTGATGAATGCCCACTCCTATCCTGTGCCTTAATAATCTTTCGCACAATATTATTTCCTGGAGTTTTCCACTCGTGTTTAGCAAGCACTTGGGTCTATATGACTTTGGAGGAAGTAGATCCTTGTCCTCCCCCTTGCTTAGCATGATTACCTCGCTCTG
Organism: Timema poppense; assembly: GCA_902141375.1. Lineage (NCBI taxonomy): Eukaryota > Metazoa > Arthropoda > Insecta > Phasmatodea > Timematidae > Timema > Timema poppense. Next base: position 36,698 of record CABFOV010002205.1, read on the forward strand.
CTTCCAGATGTTCGGGATTCTACCTTGAGTAAGGAATTGGTTTATTTATTTAGTTAGCTAGTTAGTCTGTGATAGCAAGCATATGTTTGCTTTTCTGAGAAACTGAAAGTATGTTATAAAATATTTTTTCCAATATACACTATATGAGAAAACTTGTGCCATTGTGTCAAACCAGTTTTGTCTGCACCGATGTCTTACTAGCCATTCTGGTTATATGCATAATATGTACTAATTACAATAATGTGTTCGGGATGAGGACGGTTAAACGGATAGGAAGTGTACACGCAATTAAGTGAAAGTAGAGTGGGAAAACGTGTGTGGGGGGAGGGCGGACTCCCGGTAAGCTATGCCTGACCATGAATCGAACCCCTATCTTTTCGTCAACGCTAGTCCAGTCTAACTCAAAAATGATACCATATTTCATGTGGCCAACGAAGCGGGTAGTAAATTAGTAAAACCTCAGAAGTAAACATTGGTGGAGTTAACAAACTATTGACAAAATAACAGAAGTTTGTTAGTCTAAAGAGTAGGCCTACACTTTGTTTCCAAACAAGTGCTAACAATAGTTGAGATATCACTTGAACACTTTTATTTAAGAACCAAGCTATCTGGTGGATTATCAGTGGAACAATGGAGTAATACTTCCTCTCGCTCAGTCATCCATGCTGGAGGGGTGAGATGCGGAATAGGGGGGAAAAAAAGATAGGAATGACTTCCACTTATAGAGAATTCAAGTTGAAAAGAGGGTAAAAAAAAAAGAGAGCGGGAGAGAAAGAAAAGAAGAACCAAAACATTGACGGGGTTAGGGGGAAGGAAGGGTGGCGAACAAGTTTAAGAGTGTTGCGGTTCAATTTCCCGTGACATGGTAACGCATAAAAATGGTCACGAAATGGTGCTCCATCTGCAAGCGAATCTCATCCTTAATGACGCTTCTTTTTTTTTCACCCCCTCCCTCCGCACCACCTATTACTTTCTTTCGGCGTCATCCATTCTCGTGGTATTTCATCTTGAGGATTAGTTCTTTGTACAAGCGCATGTGTGTATGTGTGCGCGTGTACGTGTGTGAAAGAAAGAGATAAAATAAAATGGGTGTGTCGAGAGAAAACATTTAAAATTGTTTGAATGAAGATGTGTTCTACTATATATATCCTAAAAAATCTCTGCACCTAATACATACATTTTTCTTCAGTAGGGCACCAATTAACTTTCCTTAATAATCTCGTTTTCATGAGAAAATGTCCCTTAATTGCTACTGCGGATAATTTGAATCGAACATAAAAATGATAAAAGTAGAAAAACACAGAGGAGTATTGCAAAAAGAAAAAAATGAAGTGATTAAAGCACGTGCCACCGTAATTGAATGCCTCCCCCTTTTACTCGTTACCTTTTTTTATCTTCTTTCCTCCCTCCATCCTTTTTTTTTCATTTCAATTCTTGAAATGTATTATTTTTATATTCTCTGGCAAGTAAAAAATGTAGGATTAAAAAGGAGGAAATTAATTACCCACATTTATATTGTGTCTTGACTAGACTATCTTCTTTCTCATAAAGCTAATGACTTTGTTTCATAACATGAAGACTCTCTTATTGACAATATACAAAACCGTTTATTTTAACGAATGAACCAACCTAAGGGAATTCGATTCATAAATCATAAAAGTACATTTATTAATACACGTATCGTAATATTTCATATGGATATTAATTTTAAGTTAAATAATTTTTGTCACGTCTTATAGTGAAAAAATCAAGAATTTCATTTTTATATTTCTGTAATATTGTTAGTAATTGCTTTATAAATGGCCGTTTCAAATATAGTTATTTACATTTAAATAAGGAAAATCTAATGCATAATTGTAGTTTGAAATTCATAAAATGCAAACAAAATGTTTATATTTATATAAAATACCGAGAATACATTACAAAAAAAATCGTCTTCTTACTTTAAATTCTGTGATGATATATTTCATTATCATGAAATATTGTAGGCCTACTAATAAGATATGTCAGTTTTTAAATCAGCCTAAGACCTCTTTCTAATTAAATCAAATGGGATAGTGATGCTCTTCTACACAGTAAAAAAATGTTTTATTCTACTAAATATTATTTGAAACCGATTTTAAAAGCTGGCAATGCAGGCTTGTACAGAGACGTTGAAATAAGTCAACACAGACTGTTTGTTACTATAAATCGAATATCAGACCACAGCCCCTCTGATACGACGGCTTAAGGACCGTCTACACGGAGCCGCACCGGCGCGGACGAATCGTCGAGGGAGCATTGCTCAGCACTTTTGCGGTGCGGTGCGAACCGTGTAGCTACCTACAACCAGAAATAAATGTTCGAGAACCTCCAAACTTTGTTTTAGTGAAAAAACTGAGCATTTCTTTCACAACCGTGACACGTGTGACGTTGTAGTCATTGTTTTCTACATTAAGTACAAGATAAACAATATTATATGCAACAACTTATTGAACAACAAACATTCTTTTTCCTAATTATTAGCTAACTTAAAAAATTATTCTTCGTAACTAATAACTAACTTAATTTTATGAAAATAGGTGAAAACCTATGCAAGTAAAAATAAAAATACAAACTTATTTTGTCATAGAACTCAGTCTATAAAGAATATAACAATTGTTAGAAAATACGGTGTGGGTCAGCGCCGTGCTTTAAGCTACGGCGGCTACACTAGGCCGGTCCGCGCTGTGCCACACCGTTCCGAACCGAATTTATAGCGCGTAGCTACACTTGCCGCAACGTACCGCGACGAATGTGAAGAAAGGATTTAAATGATACGCATGCACAGCACTCCCGCAAATAGTGTTGTGGAAGCCACGGGGGGGAGTTAGCGTGAAGTAATTGTAATGAAAATATACTGATTTGGGAGATATAGACTTCCGTCATAAAACATAGCTAAGTGGTGGCTCTTTTTGTCAACTAATGTTGAGTGAAACAAATCATATTATGGTGGAAAAGTTTGTTTGAAAGTTTTAAGGAAACTGTACTATTCTCGATTTGTTTAGTAACCCGTTCAATTGTTGCTATTTTCGTTATTTTAGTTTTACTAATCTAAATATATTTTAATTAAATTAAAAAATGTCTTCTCTCAGTGTATTAATAATACTGTTACAACACATTAAAATATAGCACTTACATGAAGCATTCATTTTGTTTCCTATTTCTTCCCAAATGTTTAATCTCCGCACATTGTTCAAATACCTCGAGTTTGATTGGTCATATATAAATTGGTTATATATAAATGCTAAGTCTCTCGTCGTCCATCTCTTTGAAATGCAATTTATTTTTAAATAGTAAAACGCGAATAAACTTAACAAATAGCTCACCACAGCGATCCAAAGTACGCTGTTTCGCGGCTGGTATGACAACACAGTTCGGGAGCTACCGAACATTTACGGAGACGCCCGAAGTCCACGATATTTGGGAGCAGGTGGCTACACTACACCGGCCCGTTCAGTGCCGCATCGCAAAAGTGCAGATGAATGCTTTCTCGGCAATTAGTTTGCGCTTGTTTGGTGCAAAACGGTTCGGACTGGCCTAGTGTATTCGTAGCTTTAGTCACTTTAGCGACATGACGTTCATGATGGACTCAAGTTTGTTTACAAGCACGGTACGCGTTTCCCCTATGTGCTACGCTATGTGATTTAATTAATTATAAACTGTTTATGACTATAACTTTCTTTTAATGTTGAAAATAAATTAATAATAACAGATAAAAGTAAAAAACATGTCGTTCGGTAATACATTAGATGCAGAAATTAAAATTATGCGTCTATAGGTGAAAAAAGGGCAACGATTCAATTAACGACAAAATTTTGAAATCTAACATGTTGTATTAGGGGAGGTACGCCTGTAACCATCTTTGTCAACAAAATATCATTAGAAATAGCTCTTTAGTGATTGACAGCGTAGAAACCGAACGGGTAGTAAAACGTGGGGATAAATATTATAATTGTTATTATTATTTAGTGACTGACCCCTAAGAACATTTGAGCATTTAAAAAACAAATAATATGATTAGTCTTGAATCTAATTTAAAGGAGGGTTTTAAAATTGACAACGCCGATTAATTAATTATAGTAAACTTTATTATAATACCCTCATATTTTCAAATAAAAGGCCTGTACTAGGATAAAATATTTTCTTAAGAAACTCGGATGATGGATCTGAGTATTTTCTTTTGATTGAAAATAAACTCGTTCAATATTTTAAGTCTTGGACTTAAAAATAATATTATTCTACACACTTTAAAGTAGTCAACATTTCTGATCTTATTTTAAATAAACATTAGTTTAGAAAATATTGTAAACCACATGTTTTAACTAAAGCTGAATGAAGGCTGTTCAAGTCACTTTTTAATTATTCTGAAATTGTTAGTATTTCGTTAGAAAACACCTTCAATTCTCTGGGTTAGCAAGGATGTGCTATAAAATAAGAATTGATGGGAATGACTTACATTTCATATAAAATATATAAGTGTAATTTTATTTACAAAGAAAATGATATTAACACATTTAAAAAAAATATTTTCATAGCAGAACTGTGCTAGTTCGTAATAAAACACAAATTAGATTTTAAAAAGTTGAAAATAATTAAAAACTGACATGAGCTGAACGTCTTTTATTAGACGATCTTAATTTTAAGTTTGTATTGTTCAAAAGGAATGACTTGATATAGATTTTGAAAATCAGTAATTTATTTTACATACCTTTTTTTTTGTTGTAAACTGATAATATACTAACTAATATATAATAACTACCTAGCTGGCCCCATGGGAACAGTGCTCTGATTGTCTTAGATCTGGTCACGTGACCACACCCCTCGCTCTGATTGGCTGTTGGTATTACCCTCCCCTCTTCCTGACCCCCTTTCTAGTGTTCCAAACTGGTTTCTTCTTATCTCATTTGTTTTTTTTTTATGTCTGGTTAAGATTTGGATGGGCGTTGGAGTTTTTTTTATTGGTTTGGGGTAGTTTATTGTCGTAGGATTGGGATGGAGCGTTGCAGTTTTTTTAATTTATTTATTGGCGTACAGTCCACGAGGTCAGGCGTTCCTTCCTCATCATCTAAGGGAACACAGAGCACAAATCTCTCCTGATGGCAGCGTAGCTAAGTGTGTGAGAAGTTGTTCCCGGCTGTAAGGCCCCTTTCACTTTTCCCTCACTCCCTATCCTCCTTAGATCGCCACAAACGAACTAAGTTACAATAACTGCTCCCTCTCACAAGACACGGTTGAACTGCCTTTCACTTCACCCCTCACCTCACTTTGTCATACCCCTCCTCATAGGGGTCGTCAGATGTCACAAACAGTAAGTTATCAATTTTGAAAGAAGGTGGCAACGACCCTGTTGAAGAGTCATGAGCCCCCGAGGTCGCTTGGTGCATCGGTCATGGCCTTCTGAAGGTCACTTGTTCAGATGTGCGTTGCACCCTAACACTAATACGAGTGTGGCGGTGGCATGGTACATGACTGCTATGGCTAGGTTGCACTTATACATCAATCCTTGAACAATTTGGGGACCGCGTTTTGTATCACGATACAGTTAGCGTTTTATTCACGGAGCGCCCCAGCAATTGTAGTTCACCAACCGGAAACTTTTTAGGTGACCTCACTGACGAACAGGCCGTGGAAAGATACATACAGATACCGCACAAAATTGTAATAAAAGGTCTTGCGACTGTAAATACCGTTTTGCAGACCAGGCCGTCTACACCGAGCGGCGGATAACCGATGATTATAATACGTTACCGTTTGGGTATCAGAGTCCTTGTAAACGCGCTCGCCACGAATAAAAGGTGATCACTTAGACGGGCTGAGCAATAACTTTTTTTCCTTTCACTCTAGACAGTTCCACTGGTATACCAATTTTCAAAGATATGAGATATTTTTTCATATTTTTTTCTGCATGAAAACACGCATATTTTTTTAATGATTTATTTAATACACCCGGGATACTTTTTTATATTTTTTCTATCTGCCAGTACAATCTTTCACCTACCTAATTATTTCTAGTCATATATAATTAGTTGTCTGTATAATTCATTCATGAACTAAGTTTACCTGGATGACAGCTCGAAATGTTACTAGAAGTAATCCCTAATATATCACTACGCCAACAGCTGACATCTAATCACTTTGGATGATTGTAATAAAAACTGTTGGTAATATATTTATATGTTAGTTAACCACAGTAATTTAGGCCAATATTATTTATATATTTATTTGAAGACGGACACAAAGTTTATTTATCGTTTTATTCGACTTAAAAAAATATTCGCACCACTTTCACAAAAACTTCTAACGAACATAACTTCAAAATGGTGACTGACGAATTTAAACCATATGGTTTAAGATGACGGTAAGCAAGTTGTTTGCAATGATGCAGACACGCAGTTGATAAAAATATTTTATTAAGTTAAATATTTAAAAATAAAATAAAATAATCATAAAATCATTTATTGTATGTAAAAAAAAGACAAAAATTTTCTCTTTTCCAATTAAATATGATGGTTGTATTAAAAGGTATTTATGTGTGCACTATATTACACAAAATCAATAACGTTCCAAAACGAAGAATAAGTACTTTTAATTAGGTTTAAAATATTATTTCAAGTTGGATAAAAAGAAATTATTAAAAAAAATGAAATAGTATGATGAAACTTAAGTTTTCATTATCTTAAATGTAATATATAACAGGTAATTAAATATTTTTACATTTATAATAAAATAGTGATCTTTTACAAGTGTTGGCAACACAAAACCTAAACATATGATTTTCGAAACGTCATCCAAGTAAAAATCTACCGTGAACAGTCTGTATATATTTTAATTTTTGTCAATTTTTTCTTGTAAATATTTTAAATTTAAACCAACTGGTTGTGTACATATATTCAAATACTCTTGAAACTAGACTTTGTTAATTTATACCTAGGCCACTATTCCCACTACGATCTCAAGAAACTGATTATTGTTTCCTCTACACCTAAATATGTATAATTTACTTCAAGGTGTAAGATATATTCCATAACTATCATTTATGTAAATAGATAATCCAAGTATACTTTTCAAGGCGCGAACCAAATTTATAAATCTCGTATTTGTGTATACTTTTCATGGTGCTAGTTATATTTGCATAAACTTTTATTTGTGTGTAAATAAATAATCTAATTAAACTTTTGATGGTATGAGATATATGTTTGTAAAACTTTTATTTGTGTAAATAAATATTCCAAGTATACTTTTTGTTGTGAGAGCTATATTTGTAATAAACTTTTATTTGTGTAAATAAATATTCCAAGTATATTTTTGATAGCGTAAGACATATTTTTTAAATTTTTATTTGTGTAAATAAATATTCCAAGTATACTTTTCATTGCGGGAGCTATATTCTAAAACTTTGATTTGTGTAAATAAATATTCCAAGTATACTTTTCATGGCGGGAGCAATATTCTAAAACTTTGATTTGTGTAAATAAATATTCAGAGTATACTTTTCACGGTGTGAAATATATTTGTAAATAAATATTCAATGTATACTTTTCATGGTGTGAACTATATTTTTGTGAATACATTTTATTAAAATTGTTAAGTTTGTGTTTTAACGTCTACAACCCCACCCCCTCCGACCTATCCTATAAATTTAAGATAGTTTAGCCTAAAAGCTCAATCTCAAACATTATGAACAAGTTGAAAAATCAATTTTCGGCCATTATCAGCAGCCCTTCCGCCTGTGGAAAGTCACATTTTGTAGCAGACTTTATCCGTCACTTGGACACAATGTATGACGTTAAATTTTATAAAATCACCTGGTATTGTTATTTATGGCAATCGAGGTTCAAACAAGATGGGTCAAGTCCTCACGTCATTATCTGTAAGGGTTTGCTGGAAATGGATAACACCTGTAATGAATATCCACAGCTGATTATCCTGGATGGCCTGATGCGTGAGACCAACGAAGTGGTCGTCAATCTTTTCACCAAAGGATGCCACTATCAAAATATTAGCGTCATGTACCTTACATAAAATATATTCCACGAGGGTAAGGACCAAAGAAACATTTCTTTAAACGCACATTATATAGTGCTTTTTAAAAATCATAGGGATAGCGCTTAGATTCAACACTTTGCACGTCAAGTCAGTCCTAAAAATCCCCGTGTTTTACAAGAGGCTTACGCTGATGCAACAAGTACTCCTCACGAGTATATAGTGTTAGATTTCAAACAAAGTACACCAGAATGGTTCAGGTATAGAACCCGTACAAATGTCGGGTGTTTCGTGTACCTACCACGCAAAAACTATAAAAACATCGACACTTCCCCATTACAGATCATTTCCTAACCATGAGTCCCAAAGTGTTGAAGCAAGCCCCTCTGCTACGTGCGATGCATCGAATGAACCCGCAGCAACGTGTCGTCTTGCTGAAAATCCACCACATTCAGGGTGGTGGATCAATGTTAACCTTATGGGAGAAAGTGGCCCAGAACTGTCAATTCATCCACTACTCCCTCTGCTACGTGCGATGCATCGAATGAACCCGCAGCAACGTGTCGTCTTGCTGAAAACAGCCGACAAGAAACTAAATGACTCTGCTGGCGAGTGTGCCTACAACACTTTAAAAGGATGGGTGCCGTTGAAACATGCGCAGAAGACAAAGTTACGTGCTCACAAGCCGGTGTTGCGCAAGCTGATAGAACTAGGAGAGTGCTGGAAGAAGAAGAATAAGAGATGACTACTCGTTCAGAAAGGAAGTGCATTCCTCCGCTTACTTTTAGCCCCTTTAATAAGTGGTGTCCTCGGTTCCTTGATCAACAAGTAGCTAATAGAACACACAAAAAAGATGATATTGGTGTCCCCAGAAATATTACATCGTTACGAGAAACACCACCAACAAGTGGCATCGGCCACAAATCTAGTGGTCTCCGAGCCGGACAGGGAAATTGAAAAAGTCCTCGCTTCAAAACTTGACGAAAGGTCTAAATTGACTTTACACCAACAAGTGCTACAGTGCTAGCTGCACTCATGAATAATTTATAATGGTCTATTAATTCACTTACGTCCTTAAATTTAAATAATATGTTATTTAGATGCGGATTTAACAGTAACTAAAAAATATAATAGCTTTGCTATTTAATTCCTCATAAGTAAATTACTAATTGATCATGCTATAGAAGAGAAACTAAACGATGACACGGGATGAATATCCCACCTCTGTACCTTGTGAATGTTAAAACCACAGTTTTCCTCTTGCCCCTCCGTGCCTTGTGACGGCTACGGGCGGGTAAGGGTGTGGGGGGGAGTCATGGGGGTTTAAATCCTACCTAAAATTTTAAAAAAAATTAGCTTGATAACATTTAAACAGTACATACGGGTTTTCAGAGAAACATATTTTATTTAGAATTTGATCAATCAGAAATAATAAATACATGTAGATAAAATGTCAATCATATCTGAACTTATATTCATAAAGTTCAAAACTTTTTACTGTTGACATAAATATATTATGATAAATTAATTTTTAATTCTCTTTTATTTATAACAGAGAAAAACTGCAATGGCAATGTGTCAAGGCTCTCAATCCTCGTTATTCAATTACTTCGCAAAGAATAAAAAACTATGTAGCAATGCAGAATCTGATGCGACCACATCAGAAGAAATTTCATCAGAGCTCCAGACTGCCCGACCTCTGTGATGCTGTCAATGTTAATAATGAACTAGACCTTTTAGATGTAGACAGATACCTCAACCAAAGAATAGATGGTGAGATTAAATTTAAACTCCTCACTACACTGTGGATTCCAGAGGATTCATTTCAATTTCCTGCACCCGTCTCCAAAAAAATAGTTGACCTAATTTGCCCGGCCTTTCTATACTAAAATGGATGATACACAAAGTAAATATTGTATTTAATTTTCCAAAGACTTTGGAGGAAATGGATCAAGTAAAAGCTCCATATAAAAACTGGAAATATGCTTATACCTACTTATTGCCAATGACAACCACAATTATCATAAAGAGGGAATGATGATTGGCAGTAGATTCATAAAAGTATCAAGAGACGAAAACCTAAGAATTAGGAATATTGTTATTCTGCAAAGATAAATCAAGTGGAAGAAAACAGGGAAAAGTTATAATCCATAGTTGAAACTATTAAATTTTGTGGTCAGCGGGAGCTTGTACTCAGAGGAACTAACAATGCTGGGCTAATTTTGGTCAAAGATGATGAGCCAGTGTTCAATGATGGAAATTTTAGGCGCAGCTAAGGATGAGAATGAAATGTAGAGATAATAAGCTTATTATACATGGTGATAATGTTGCTCTGAATGCTTCTTTTATTAGTCCAAAGATTCAAAATAAATTGATAAGTATATTTGAAAAAATAGTTCAAAAACAAATCATGAAGAAGGTAAATGATAAGATTTCTTCGATATAATTTTATGAAAGAGCAGACCTATCTGGACATAAGCAGTTATCTCTTTGTGTAATATACACAAAAACAGGTGGTAAAATTCTTCTTAACCAAAGAAGACTTTCTTTGTTTTGATGAAGTTAAAATAGAATGTCTCAGGGTCTGGCCCGTAATATTATTACTCCTCTTCATAATTTGTGTATTGAATGAAATGATACGAAGGACAAGGTTATGACCTTTCTGAGATCATCACCCAAAAGAACAAGCAAATTACAGGCACATATCAAATCCAATTTTCTTGTTTCAAAATAGAAGACATTAACGACGATGTGTTAAACAAGATGGGTAGAGAATCATGAAAACCTTAGGAAATTCGAGGAAATATTTAAGGCCATTATTGAAACTTTAAAAATATAAGTAATGATCAAGATAATGGAACCTCTTCTACAGTTTACTCCTGTTTGAAGTCAATTCTTGCAGTGAGTTTGTTGTAAGACTTTGCTTCTTGGCAAAGGTATTTTCCTCTATGTTGACACTATGTAAAGTCTTCCAATCTCATTTTTGTGATTTAAAGTCAGTAGTTGTTCATATTGAGAATGTTATTTTAAATTTTGTGGTGACCTGGTGGTCTAGGGGTAAGGTGTCGGACTTCTGTGCTGGGGTCCGGGGATCAATCCATGGTCTCGGCACAGATTTATCTGATTTCCAAACCCTTCCTTCACCTCTGACAAGACATCTTGTGAATGTGTGAAATGCCAGGCCTCCACCGTGGTTCCGATTCCACGTTAAACTGTCCTCTATTTAAGCTCACAATCACCCTACCATTACACATTAGCTTAAGTGCGTATTACCCGAACGGGTAGTAATATGCGGTGCTAATAATAATAATAATATTTTAAATTTTGAAAATATTTGAACCAACAGTGAAGACCAGTTTTAAATACAGTCAAATCTGACTATAAAGAACCTTTATGGACTAAAATATTTGATTCACTATGTCCAAAGTTCACTAATTTATTTTTTAAATCTTAAAGTAGTGGGTTAGTGACAAACAAAATAAAAGTTCAAAAACAGTCTACCCCCTAGTTTATATAAATAAAGGGGAGAGTGCAAGTTAACACAGCAGAAATAACATGAGCAGAAAATATTTTATTAACAAAGGCAGTAAACATAACATATGCAAACAATTGTGGATTATAAGATTTTGGTTGTCTAATAGTTAAGTGGCACAACTTCCCAGTAATTTACTGAACCCGCCGACTATACCAGCACAACGCCAGTGAACACCTCAGCATTGTTGTCTGAGAAGGTCAGCTTTGAGTGCCCGCCCCACCAACCTGGGGAGTTATTCTCATGGCAGCGTTTAATTAAATAAATATCCCAGTGAGGATAGAACGGGCGGCCGCACTTCAGTAGGAGAGTACCAAGAATCTACCAGTGAAGTGACAGCAAAGTACCAGCAGCGAACCAGTAGGAGAGTACCAGCTAGTACTAGCGATGTACCAGCAACGTACCAGCAGCGAACCAGTAGGAGAGAACCAGCAGTGTACCAGCGATGTACCCGAAACGTACCAGCATCAAACCAGTAGAAGTGTACGTGCCAAGCTTTGGCAGTTGTAGAAAATAAGCTATAAAGACAGGTGTGGCAGAGGCTAACTGCACAGGGCCCAAGGTTGCCATCCCAGGAATGCCATAGCAACCACGTAGGGCAGCGACAGTCAGCTGCGTAGCAGCAGAACACAGCCAAACATTCAGAGACCATACAATACTTGGTCTGAACACGATGTATCTTCCTCCAGTGGTGATAGAAGAATACTATATCTGTTATTTTACAGAACTGTCCCCTTACGTTCCTAGACCGGGACTAAAAAAGGGGGAGAAAAGGATAGGTGAAAAGTAGAGCCAGCCCTACCTCAGGAATAGTGCGCGTGCGCACCCATCAAAGAAAGAGGGAGGGGAAAGAAAACATGTGACTCTCAGGTATTACGACTCTTCCGAGGAAGGGGAAATTGGGACGCACGAACAATTAATAGAGGCTCGTTAAAGATCATAGAAGATAATAAACATTGGCCAAGAACAAGGGGCATCCAATCAATAGTCAAAAGAAATTAGAAATAGATGCGCCGGAAAAAGGGTACATAACAGTACACTTGTGCGAGATAATCACATTATCATTTATTGACATCTATAAATTGTCCTTTAAAATATTTATGAGCTGTTGTTAATTGTATACCGTTTTAATTAATATTTTTTCCAAATCCTTCACAAAAGTCTGTGCTTTTTTGCACGCTTGATTCTACACTATCCATAAATTCAAAAGTTTAAACTTATAAGAAAAGTTTACTAAAACCAGAGCTGACAGAAAGTTCAAAACGTTAAATCATTACTGGCCGACCTTCATGAAGAGATTTGTATAACACGAATGGAATACATCCAGAGATATCGCAGTAACATCTAAACTGGTGATCCTGAACAATATTTTCATGTTACAGTAGCTATTCTTCTTCTGAAAGATTTTGTAATATTTATGCTCCAAGTAAACAAAAGGGGCTAGTCAATCATGATATACTTACCCAATCTCATCAACCAGGCCAGGCACCTCGACTTCATAACACGTCCAACAACAACTACGCCCCGCGAACAACTATCAGCGCCGAGCCAAGTGCCGCATCTCACCGCTAGAGACCACCACCCTGCTCAATTCCACCTAACGTCAACAAAAGAACTTGCTAGAAAGATATGGGACTTGCTACTCCCTGCCAGAAGATAATCGACGTTTCTAGTGTCGCGCGCATTCCCCCTTCCTGTGTTTTTTCTCTGTGATCCCTACCCTTTTCCTTCTCGATTGTTCGACGAGTGTGCCCCATATAAACAACCATCTGCCAAGTGAGAGACTACTCTTGGATTAAGCGTTGGAAATGTAGGACGAAGCAGGAGGCTTCCCAGACTTATTATTATAATGTAAGATAAAATTCTTATTCGGCGTAAAATTTAACTATTCAGAATTCCATTTCGGTCATTACCTTTTTTCTAAAAATGAAATTATTAAGTCCTAGTTTAAATCTTTGTTCTTTTGCAGAACAGACAATTAACTTTACTTATTTTACTTGCGAGTTGTGTCGCTATATTAACTTAGCGTATATTATTGTGGGAATGTTGTTTATAACGTTAGGTCAGCACTTTTCTGATGTAATTAAATTTTGACTGTTATTGTTATTAATTTAACCGTGATTTATGTAGCTTGGGAGTTGTGTCGCTATATTAACTTAGCGTATATTACTGTGGGAATGTTGTTTATAACGTTAGGTCAGCGCTTTTTCATATGTGATTAAAATTCAAATGTTATTCAAATCAATTTAGTTTTAATTAGATCGCTTAAGAATGTAGTTGCAAATTTGAATTTAGTGATTATTTATGCGGGGAAGTTATTTTGGAACATGATGCCAAATTTCAAATGTAAGGAAAGTTATGTTGTATGCATGTCAGGAATAAATAAGCTATTAATTTTCATTTATCATACCTGTAAGTGTGTTACTGGACTAGCTAAGTAATGAGTTACTGAGAAGGATTAGATAACTAGAGTAATCCTTTATATTCACAATTTAGTAACTTTGGCATATTATTGTTACCTAGGTATTAAAAATGGAACTTTAAACCATTTAACGAGGATGTTGTATTTTCACAACGAGTATAGAAATGTGTTATGTTGCAGAAATCTTCTATAATATTAGAGATTGTCTTACTCAAAGTTAATGTCACGCGTTGATAGTATATTCATATAACTATTTCATGGTATTTAATAAAATATTAGTAGAAGAAAAAACAGTAAATGTTTATTAATTTTTTTTTCTTTTGAATGAAATCAATTATTTTTGTTGAGCTTAGTCAAGGGCATTTGACTACTATTGTATCTAGGAGGAACTCTTAAGATTCTTTCACTATATATGAATTGTTCTATAATAAAAGTTGACATAAGTTAAAACCTGAATGCACTGAAGACTTGAAATCATTTACTATTTTAGTTACGTCATATTATCCCTAGGTTAAGTAATGATTATTATCCAAAATCCTTCTTTTCTAAGTCTTCGTCCTCGTCATGTAGTTTAGGCATTCTGTGAAGGTGGGCCTTATTATTTTCCGCTTCTAGGAGTGAGCTGCGTGCGCTGGGCACATGATGTGTACCCAGCATTTGTATCACACAAAAAAAGAAGTTATTCACACTGCGCACTTCTATTAGATGAATCTCCCTTTTTTTTATATAACATATAATTTTGTTTTGTATATGTATTTGAACCCCTCTAACTTTAGAGTTTGGGTTACAATTTGATAGTGCAAATGAAAAGTAAGCTTACAGACCAGAAGAAAATGTTCTCCAGCTCATAAAACTTAATGTCATCCATTTGCCCTGAATAGTCAATGAATCAAGAAAATTTAGAGATATACAAAAGCAAAAGTTGACATATCTATTGCAAACTGTGTTTGAGATGTTGAAAATTTATTGGGAGAAAATCTGAATCAGCTCGACCGTCATGTGCCACTGAAGCTCTTAGTGAGTGCAATAGTGAACTTAACCCAAACATTGTTGTGTTGATGAACATATTTGAAACCTTGCTAGTAGCAACATCCACTGCTGAGAAAAAATTCTCAGCTTTGAGAACACTCAAAGCTCCTATGGCCAGTAACGTTTCACTGGATTGACTATAATATCTGCGCATAGAAAATATAACATTCCAACTGAACAAGTCACTAACGAGTTTGCTGTGAAAAAGGACAGAAGGTTGGGTTTTGTTTTATAAAGTATGCTATGTTGTAAAAGCTACTTCTTAAAAAAGGTTTGAAAACTTTTTTGTTTGATAACATCTATTAGATAACTAAAAATGTAGCATTTTAATTGGCTTCTATAGTTTTTATTTTTTGAAGCCAAAACCCACACACACACACACCACACACCCCACCCCGGAAAAAAAAATCTGGTTACGGCCCTGGTGATGGTTAAAACCAAAGTGTTCCTCTTAACCCTCCGTACTTTGTGACGGTTGAAAATACAGTGGCCCTTCAACTTGAGCCGTGCGGCTTCTCGTGTCAACCCCATGACCTTCATCAAAGAATCACTATCTGATAAAATACCACTTTAAAAATCTAAAATACTGTGCCTAGGCCACAGACAAGGTAAAATTCATACCCCCGTCCTCCAATTTAAAATGACTGCGCTCAATGGGAGAGCTTGAGTTCTTCAACACGGGATCACTACGTGCATGTGACAACAATGCTAAGTGCTGTCCCTAGTGACAACACTACTAAATGCAGTTCGAATCAACAATATTTCTATCAAACATACGGTTTTTTTTAAAGTTCACTTTAAAGATGGTTTTACTGTAGGATTTACAAAAATTGCCTTTTTAATGTAAANAATTACAACGAAAGTAGAGAATACAATGGTCCTTTTTTTCAATTGAAAATTTACAAATTGTTTAACCTGGTTTAAGGAGCGCAGCGAGACTTCCGTAAGGCTGAGTGTCTGGTGTATACCTTGTCTGTGGTCAAGGCCATATGGTGTGTCGTCTATATTCACATGAGTTAAAACGAGCGTTCAATGGACAATGTAAAATGAGGATGGACTATTTTTGTAAGCAAGCTATTTTAAAATACCCTTCTTGCTTGCCACCAAGATCATAAACAAACAACTCTACCCCCATGCCATTCAATTTTTACTAACTTTGTTTGAGAACGTGAAAGCAAACATATTCTATACGGTGAGCCCAATATATTTGAAGAGATTAGTAATAAATATATGCACCGTTTCAAATGGATGGCCAAGCCGGTAGAAGTACTGTTTATTCAATTATCTTTAGTTTATCTTCAAGAAAATGCTTGTCTAACTCAAAATGTTAAACATGTACAGGATAGAGATTGAATAGATAGAATTGGAAAATCAATCTATAAACATTGCCATCGAAAACTTCCAGATACGTTTTAAATATAATATTAAGTTTTTTTGAATCCTAAGAAAAAAACAACTTCATGGCGTGAGCCCAAAAGCGAGCGTAAATGATGATAGTTTCAGCATTCACGAATAGAGGGTGTCATGTGGTCAGCACAACGCAACCTCAGGTCATTAATTTCAGTTTTATAGAGCGAGGCTGCTACTTATTAATTCAACTAGCTCCTCATTTGTCCTCACGAGGCTGAGTTTGACCCTGTTACAGACCCACTACCCTACATATAATTATTTTTGGAGCGCTGAGGATTTAACCGGGGACCTCTGGATCTGTATCCAGAAACTGTGACCACTAGACTACAGAGGCATTATATCCATAACAAAAGATGTGCAAGCATCAGCACCATCTGCAGCAGCGAGTGATACGCCCGCACAGCTGTTGATCTGTGCAATGTCTTGAAAGACACAAATAAACTTAATATTCTCTTTGCATGAAAGCGGATAGAAATTGGCCTTAATAATTGTATTGTCTTAGCACAGTGTCTTATTACCTATTGTATCAATGTACATATATTAATCACGCTAGTGGGTTAGGGATGAAGAAGGATGAATTCAGAGGAAGCCACATTTGCGTGGCTGAAAGTGAGAAACAGTGTAAGAAAAACCACCCTCAGTACACCCGACCTAGATCGAACCACGATCTCCCCATCATAAGCAGTATATTTTATTGCGAGAGTAGACGTTTTTCTCTTTTTACTTTCTCTAGACCCCTCAATTTTGATCATATCTCCGTAATTATTTGAGATGTGAAATAACTTTATCATTATAAAAATGTATTATTGTAAAATATGTTTTCTTTTAGTTATTTTAGCACCGTGTCTTACTACCCGTTTGGGCTACGCACACACAGTGATCACTCTATTGGCTTAGGGAATAAGAAGATAGTATTTTAGAAGAAATGTACACACATTTGTGTGAAGGGAGTGTGCGGTATCATTAAGAAAAGGGTAACTACAGTAAACACGACTGAGATCCCAATCCCGATCTCAGCTGTCATGGTACCTCCAACCAGTGGCGCCTGTAGAGATATTTCTAGGGACGGGGGAATGGAGTGGAGGGGAAGAATGTATTCCACCACACACACACACACACACACACACACACACACATACAGTCGCGTGCTTACAAAAGCTTTTGCCACTGTAAATATACTAATTATATAGACATTGCAAAATGCAAGGTTTTACTTCAACCTGAACTCAGCTAATAAACTTATTAAAATAAAATGTCATACATTTAAAATAAAATAAATATTTTAATTTGAACTCACTTCACACCGTTACAAAGAAACACTACCTGCTTGAATATAAACTAAAGGCGTCTACTTATCTATAAGCAGATGTATATTTATCCTGTGATTGTACAGTGACTGTACCAGATACTCCAGCTGTGACGCGTCCGTTCTCTTTCAAGAAACAAGACGCGAGTGAAACGTTCATTAACGTCGAGACTCCGCGTGTCGCTCGACAGCGGTGGATTGAGGGAGTGGTGAGTGGTGAGTGGTGGGGGAAGGGTGTTTGAGAAGTGTCGGTGGGGTCGTCGTGACGCTTCTTGCAGTAATTAGGCTCTCAGCCCGCCGGAGCTGCGGTGACACTTATTGTCTGCGAGCGACTGGGCCATTACACTCGGTGCACAGGAACAGTTTTATTTAAACTATTACGCTCAACACGAGGGCTGCCCGCATCGGTGGTAGCATTCTCTGACGTGTGACTCTCGTGTTGGACTGGGATGGAGGCATGGGCGCTCACAGTAACAGGCAAGGGGGAAGGGGGGTCACACGTAAATAATACTAGCACATTTGAAGCAGCTTCAAAAAATACAAACATGTATTATTTAGTCAACTTTGATAACAGTTTTACTATATTGTTAGCGTTATTTTGTAATTATTGCTATCTATAAAAGGGGAAAGCTCCAATCACATGACTTGATGTAAGAATACATTAAACAAGATAAAGTAGCATTTATAGCTTAAAACTACACTATGTCTAGCCTAGTGATCCCTCAAGTGGGGTCCGCGACGAATTTGCAGAATGAAATTAGTATTTAAGATTAGAGCATTGAGTAACAAGGGGATCTGAGGGGAAAGAGAGGATCGGGTAAGGGTTGAATCAAGCAGGGGAGAGGTGTTGGGGTTAAGCCAGCATCTAACTATTTTTCCTGGATTAAATTTTTACATATTGTCCGATTTAACCATACGAAACCAGGAGAGCTAATGGAAGAGGATCGGGCGGGGGTTTTATCAGTCGGGGGTGGTGTAACCAATATCTTCTCCGATGACGAGGGCATTTAAGAAGGGTTGAGGGGTGGCCAAGAATGCTTCGATTAAGTTGTGTTCCTCTCTCTCATACTTCTTATCTTTTCTCCTTATCTTCTTTACTCCTGTCACTCTGCCTCTCCAAGAAACATTTCCCCTATATCTCCTCTAACTTCCTTTTTAATTCCTTCTTCAACCTTAATTTGTCCCTCCTTCATTAAAACCAATTTCGCACCTCCTTTTTTCCCCATCCATATCATACCACTTCAATATTAGTCCTCTTTAATCTACCTCAACTCATCCGACAGTTCCTTTTCCCTAATACCAAGGCCTTATAAGTCAGGTGTATACCTTTAAAATAAATAGGCTAAGGTGAAATAAATAAAGTAGATTTATCTAGGTTTTATATATTAAGGATATTAAGAAAATATACATAGATATATACATGAAATAACATGTTTTTCAAAATGTCATTGTTATTATAGTGACATCTTCCTCGTCATCTTGCTAGTGCATGAGGATTGGATCGAGAGTCCTTCCATTCGCGTTGGTGTCTAGTCTGAGCACAACCGGGTTAGCTTGACCAGTGTCAGGATCAAGACTTGGATCAGACGAATCTGGCACTTCCTCCTCATCAACGACGGGAGGATTTATTAATATCTCAAATTATAATCTACCTCATTCAACCGGAAAACTACGCAGTTGGTGTCGTAGCCATCCAGTGTCTGGCTATTGTAAGGTTCTGGTATAAAGAACGGAAAATTACAGTTACAAATGTTAGTAAAACTAATTTCATACTCCCATATTTACACCCTTAAATTAAGATGGATATTATCACTACCAACAAACTAATATTAATATTTAAGTAAAATACTATCAAAATTGAGCCCAAATAATTATAATTGATAGTAAGGTTATAACGTCATGTCGTTGTTCAGAAGGGCTGTTTGGATGTGTGGATTTTCAGTTATGTACATCTTATAAAGGTTTCAAAATGGACATAAATGAAAATCTACACATCCAAACAGCCTTTCTGGACGACAATATTTTGAACGAGCAAACACATTTTGAAAATCAGTCCCTCATTGACACAGCTAGATGATGCCTCACTAGAAGATGAAGTTCACGTGCTATATCCTACTTGACTATGGAGATGATTTTGAACTTTAACTAGATATGATTGATACTTCATAATAAGATTATAGCATCACGTAATTCTTCGATGATCGAAACAATATCATTATCATGCGCTGAATAATCTGCCATAGTCAGTGCCTGCAATATTCGTTATCGATCGATAAGATCATTAGGATCATCCAAACTAGTGCAATCGATCACTATTACTTTTTCTCTTTCATGAGTAATCATTCTCCTTCAAGGTGATGATGAAAAATAGGTTTAATGATGCGTAAATACTTTGGTACTTAACTTTAAACGATCTATCAATGTGTGTTCGTTTCCTCTGCATGGTCTTGTAAACGTTGAGCTCTTCCTTGGTGTATATTACAAATGTATTCAAAATTAAGGTGATAGTTTTTGATAAGGATAGAACAGGAAATGATTGTCAGCTTAGTATAAATAAAAAACTAATAGGACAAGTGAATGATTTTGTGTATCCGGGCAAATTGTTTGGTAAAAATTGAAGGAAATATAGTGAAATCGACAAATGGGTGAATGTACCTCAGAGAGTAGTTGGATGTATGTGGAGTATTGAAAATAATGAAGAAGTATCGAAAGAGGCAAATATGGCGGTATATTAGTTGGTTGACGCCAACATTATTTTAAAATGTGGGGAGTGGGTGTGTGAGGAGAAGAACAAGAGCAAGGTGAATGTGGTTGGAATTAGATATTTAAGAAATGTATGAAGAAAAGCTCGTATGGACAAAATCAGTAATGAATGGGTGCTGAAGGAAAGCGGTTTGAAAGGAAATTCAATACATAAATGTGAAAGATGCATTTTACGTTGGCTTTGGCATGTTGAAAGGATAGTGTGGATCTAGTGACGAAGCAAATATATGAAGGTAGAGTGTGTGGGTCATAAGGAAGGGATAGGCCATGTAAGATGTGGCTAAATATCGTAGAGGAATGCGGGAAAAAGAAAAAGATTAAGAGTTTTAACAATAAAAGAGCACGTGTGACTGTGTGTGGATGTTGTTAAAGCGAAAGGAGTATGCAAGGATAAGGAAGTGTGGAGAAAGTTTGTGGGTAAGTACTGATTTGTTGTTTTTAGATATAAGCACAGTTTCTTGCATATTCCAAAAAGGAAAGCCGTGATTATGTATGTAATATGTATGTATGTATGTATGTATGTATGTATGTATGTATCTCCTTAATAATGTCAATCTAGCTGACACCTTAGACCAAGTGAAAATCAGTAAGTTTCCTTCTATCCTTGTCGATGCTCAAAGGGTACATAATTATAAACATAGGCCTAATTATAAAATCTTAATTTCGCTTTCCTCTGTCCCCTTGGAAAGAGACTTTTCGTCATCGTACAAAAAAATTGACACAAGATTTTGATAGATGTCAAGGTTTTAAGACTCTTGAAACTATAAAAGTGGTTTTTAGCGATGCTATTTGTCTGTAGCTCAGCCTAGAGCGGAAACTATTTCACCGAACAGGCCAAAAATAAATATATAGGGTTTTTACTGTATGATAGGCGATTTTTCTTGATTGATCTGGCTACGTCCTGTTATCGAGTGTTATCGATCAAATTGAGGCGTGATAACGATTTTGAGATTTTTTTTTCCTTGAAAATAAAATTGCTGTTGGGGTGAAGATGATATAACAGCTGGTAGGTGAATTTATGAAATCCTATTATATGTACTGCAAGTCGACGGAAATATGAGGTATTACATTTTATTCTTAGTCAGGCTGTTGTTTATTTTTACTAGGCCTAATATTTACACAACATATAAAGCAAAACATATCTTCTCAAAAATAACCTTAAGAAAATATGAGGTAGGTATGTTATAGTAAATGGGCCTAGATCATATAGTACGCTCTTTTACCTATTACTAAATGGTTTTAAGTACCTACTTACTGTCAATTATTTCTATATAATAATTGCTGTCAATTTTAATTTACAAAAACTTAAAATCCATTGACTACGAAGTTATAGGGCCTTCTTGTTTAGTTAAAACATAAAAAGTAATACTGTTTTGAAATTGGCGCACAGATTCTCGGCTCATTAGTCGTAACCATACTGTTTAGTTCTTATTCTTTCCCCATGCCATACTATTTCCTTATGTCAAAAAAGCACTAGTAAATAATAACATAAGAAGAGCCCAAATCTAATTTTTACTCTGGTCGGGTGGATACATAAGCCAAATAAAGCTACTCGAACCAAAGCACTTTAACAAAAATGAAACAGTTATGATAAAACAGCTCCAACGAAAAACTCTATATCCCAAAATGGTTCCACCTTCGTTCGCTATAAGCTCTGACGCCTCACTCAAATAATGTCATCAGTCAAAACAATTCTCTCCCCCATTAATCACGGAGCTTCATATTTGAAAAGCATTTCCAACGTAGTTTCCCCTCTATTCAGTTGCCTTGATCCATTCGCTTGTTTTTTCAACTCTCCTCTTTTCCTTTCTCCGCCTCTTAGCCAAAAAAAGCTTCCCTCCTACAAACAACCAATGATTCTACTTTTCCACTAGGGCAATGAGTCAAAGTATTGACTCTCGTAAAATCTTTTATTCCAACCAACAAAGGGTAAACTATGGTAAATACACGTGTTCGTTATTTTGTGGCGAATAACAAAAAGGAGCCAATAGTTAATATATTATAGATATATACAGAAATGTAAATAAGTGATTCGATATTTTTATCAGTGGAATACAATCATACTCGTCAGTGAGTGATAGCCCATAATTATGTGTGTTTATTGAAAAAAAGTTTCGAAGTTATTCAGTAAAGTCTTATCTTTCTCATACATACACATGTACACTCCGTCGAATTGTAAGGTAGAAACTTATTGGCTCTGCCCTCGCGGTATGCTATACCTCCACACATGACTGCTGAATAGCTTGCTTAGCTACGCTTAAGGCTGGATTTAGAGAAAGCTTTAAGTCATTAAATTATTTATTGACTGTTGGAAAGGAGTGATGGGGAGCAGTTATGTCTTTTTGCGATGCTCAAATGGTTTGATCTATTTAATTAATTTTACTTGTTTGTTCTCTTCATAATAAAATAAATTATTGTTTACATACCTGGTTAATTAATTATGTTTACTCTCAATAATATATAGGCTGATTTTTTTAGCTGTTAAAGATTTAACCACGCCACACGTTATTTTGGCAGCAGTGCTACCCAAATTTTTGGTTGTAAATAGTAACATAAAGCAAGTCTTCCCCTTTCCAGAATCTTAATTACTGTAAATAGCTAATTATTAATTTATTAATGAGTACCTAATAATTATTATATTCCAAATATGTAATGCAAATAACAAATTAACTCTAAAAGGAATCTACTTTATTTTTAAAAAGCTGAGTCAAAATGACTCATATAATTTTAGGGTCCCAATTCTGATTTAAAATATTTTATATTATTTCTGGGCTGACAAAAAAATATTTGATAAAACCTTATACATTGGACATATTTTAATGATAAAAGTGAATTTATTTTTTTCTTACACGATATTATGACTGTCTATAACATTGTAGGATCATAGTTCGATTCCATACTTTATTTACTGTTACCATAACGGCCACAATATAACTATTGGTAAATAGTTTTGATAAATATCTTGATTGAGAAAAATTTTAATATAATAAGATTTACGTTGATGAATATTTACTAATAAATTTCATGTTTAATTTATTTTTGGTGAATTATGTTTTTTTACTAAATCAATTCTGGAAATCCAAATAATAAAACAGCCAATGTCGTAAGTATTAATATAATATAAGAGAAAGGAGGTTTAAATAATTGAAAAGCAAGGAAGGTGACGTATTGTAGTTGGTTTACAAGCTTAAACACAATTTACATGATATTTCTACTGTTTTAAGGTTTGAAATGTAGATATCATTTTGTAAACAAATATTGTAGTTCTGTACTGTTTTTAAGAATATCTGTTTTTTTGCAAAGATACCTGGAACTGGGTAACCAAATGTGGTGCATTTATTTATATTCGATAGGATGTCTGCTAAGGGAGGATTTAGCATACATACAGTCAGGGTTTGAGTTTCCGTGTAAGAAACGGCTGGATTTATTTGTATTTGTAGCTTAGGATCTCTAAAACCACTTAACCGATTATGTTGTGGTTTTTACTTTTATACTGGACCAATATCCATGATAAATCAGGTGTTTTGGAGTGAGCCCCTAAGAAGTTCCAACAGGATATTTTTTTCTGTTGCCTAATATGTGTGGTTCATTTTACCCTATTGTTGTGCTGTTATTTATATCTGTATGAATTTCTTCCATTCAATTTTAGATTTTATGTATCATTATGATTGGACTGAGAGTCCCCGGTGAAGTGGTGGCCTGACAAGCGATGACGAAATTTGCCGGTTTGCAGCAAGGTGGTAGAAGAGTGGGTTTGAAACCAAGATTTAGTGGAAGTTTAAGGCATGACGTTGGAGTTTGTCTCCAGGTGATGTTCCGTTAGGACTGGCAGCGAAAAGTTTGGCGTTCACATTATTCTGAGGATGGTATACATATTTTTATTTAAATGATCATATTCTTAAAACCGATTATATCGTTAGTAAGTTCGTGGGTGTGGATTAGTAAAAATTTAATTTTTAAATTCCCCCTCAATACCCATTTATCCAATTCTATATATTACAATGTGATGGGCAAAAGCGTGTTCATAAGCTCAAGGACAGGTTTGATATAGAGGAGGTAGTAACAACTTACTAGTAGATGATTATCGCCACCCATATCACACCCGTGTAAGTAAATATTTAAAGATTTACTGGTGTAAGCCTACATTAATTTCTAGGTAGGGAGGCCGGTAATCCTGACTTGGTCAACAACACTTTGCAATTGATGGATGATCTCCAAGTAAGACAACTTCACTCTTTTTCTCTAGCTAGTGCTTTAACTTCGCCTGTAAGCCCACCGTTCAAGGTGGAGGCGTTGATCATGGAAATCGACCATTAATCGATCTCTCGGGTACTCCGGTTGGTGGAATCCGCTACGCTAGACCGGAGTGTGGTATTTCACCATTGATTGGCCCCGGGGGAGTTTTCTCAGGTGAGGAGGGGGGTCGGCCTCAGTACCCTTCTAAATCCAATATCAATTTTTTTCAGAAAAATGCTCTCTTGAAACTTTTTGAAAATATTAGTCCACCGGTGCCTAATGAGGCGAATTCCATTTTCACGTTTGTTTTGAAAATTTCTAAATTAGTGAAATTGGGTGATTTCCCTGAAATTGACATTATAGGCCTTTTTTCTAATTACCGGTATGTTGATGCAATTTTGGGGGCACGCCATGTAAAACCAAATGCCCTGGAACACACTGAAGAAAACCATTGTTGTGAGATGTCTTACTCCTCATGTTGCGTCTGTTCTGTCTTTGAAGTATTTCGACCACCTTCAGACTCCTTATGAGTCCTTCAAGGAATTTGTGGTTGCTTGCTTGGATGCCGCAGATACTCTTCAGCTTTCTTTGGGGGAGGACCAGATTGTTCACACTATTGTGGCCAACTGTGCTCCTCAGGTCAGGATAAGAATGGGTGGGGTGAGGCCTAAATCTTTCTCGCAACTTGAAAGCATGGTCCACTCCATGGAGGAGGATCTGTTGGCGGACCTACGGTTCAATCAACGGTTTGGGTCCGGTGCACTCACTGACCCTCCACAACCTCAGTTGTCCTTTTCAACTGGTGGTTACCCATGGCCTGTTGTCGCTGAAAAGGAAGTTCAAAATGTAATTTCACCTCCTCCTTTTCCTTGCTTGGATTTGACTGTTAATCCGGCGTCAGCTGCGCGTGGGGTGATCAAACATTTATCGGACAATCCTGGGAGGATGGGGAAATTTCTGGAGAACCACCTGGGAACAGATTCTCCTTCGGTCAAATGTTTCAAGTGTGGTGGCTGGGGTCACTTAAGTAAAGTCTGTCCTTCCAAACACCGGTCAAGACCTAGTAACCTGCCAGTGTCTTCCATAGATAGGGTCAAAATTTCAGTGGTGTGTTGGAAGTGTAGAGAAAAGGGGCATGTGCATCAAAACTGTCCAAAAAACTTGTAAGAAAGAAATTCTTGAATCGTGCCTTTCTTCTACCTCTGGATCCTTCTGAATCGGTTCACAATCCTAAGTATGCAAAATTTCGTGGTTTCGACAAACCCGTGGTGTTGCCTGTTGTTCCTCTGCGGCTGGGGGATAATTATTTCCCTGCGCTTTTAGACACTGGCGCCACCTGTTCATTAGTGTTCAGTCATTGCATGGATGATTTTGTCCAAAAAGGTTGGGTTATAGATAGAAAGCGTTGTTTTGTTCCCCTGTTTTGTTGAGCACCCCGATTGAGGTTAGGGAGTCGGTCTCTCTTCTGATAAATCTCAATGGGTTGGCCTGGAAATTTAACTTCTTAGTTGCACCCCTCAATAGGTATGCATTGTTGCTTGGCGCGGATTTTATCCAGTATACCAAAATGTCAATTTCTTTGTGTGACAATTCATACAGTTTTAAATTCAATTGTGCTTCCCATCAATTTGTGTCGCTGTCCAACATAATGTTTATAGGACTCGCGGAATCTAACATTCAGCATGATTCTTTGCTCTCTGACTTAAAGAAAGAATTTCCCACTGTACTCACGGACAAATTAGGAGCCACAAACTTGGTCCACTATGAACTGAAGGTCAATTGTGAAAAGCCCATCCGTAGTCCTTCTTATCAATGCAACCCGGTCAAGTTGAAAACCATGAGAGAAATTACGGATACATTGTTGAGAGATGAAGTGATCTGCAGCATGCCATCTGAATATGCATCACCCTGTTTCTTGGTTCCCAAGAAGGATAATAGTTTTCGGTTAGTAGTAGACTATCGAAAATGTAATCAGAAGGTGATATTCGACTCTTACCCTCTGCCTACCATCGACAATGTTTTTCAACATCTCTCGGGTTCTAAATTCTTGTCAGTTATTGATCTCAATTCGGCCTACTATCAGTGTCCTCTCTCTGAAAATTCCATCAAATATACTGCTTTTGCCACCCCGTGGGCTACCTACTGCTTTAAGCGTGTTCCTTTTGGGGTCAGCATTGGGAGCCAGTGCCTTTCGAGGCTCATGGACATAATTTTTGGAGATATCAAGTTTCGTTATGTCTTCTGTTACTTAGATGACCTTCTCGTCTATTCCAAGAATTGGGAAGAACATCAGGTACATTTAAGGGAAGTTTTCAGACGTTTAAAGTCCGCTAATCTCACGGTCAATCCTGAGAAGGTCATTCTAGGTCAAACCTCCATTAGTTTTCTGGGACACGTCATCTCAAACGGCACTATTTCGATCGCTCCGGAGAGAACGCGGGTCATCTGTGATTTTCCTCCACCCAAGAATGTTAAGCAGCTTTCTCGTTTCCAGGGGATGGTTGGTTTCTACTCTAAATTCATCTCCAACTACTCTCACATTTCGGCCCCTCTAAACGCTCTCAAGAAGAAAAATGCTGTTTTCACCTGGGGTGAACCTCAGGAAAAGGCATTTCAGGCTCTTAAGGATGCCCTTTCGACTCCTCCTGTACTGCACATGCCAGATTTTGAGCTTCCTTTTGTGTTGGCCACTGATAGTAGTAATGTGGCGGTTGGTGCTGTTTTGCAGCAAAGAAGGGAGGGTGAATTATGTCCGGTTGCCTTTGCGGGAAAAACCCTTTCTGTTCAAGAGAGAAAATTCTCTACCTATGAAAAGGAGGCTTTGGCGGTTGTATATGGAATGGAGAGATTCAGATCCTACTTGGAACATCGTCGTTTTGAATTGATTACGGATAACCAGGCGTTGTCATGGCTCCTCAAACACCCCAAACAGTTGGGTCGAATTGGTCGTTGGGTTCTAAGGATCTCTTCATTTGCTTTCGACGTCACTCATGTGAGGAGTGCGGAAAATGCGGTTGCTGACTGTTTGTCACGCATGTTCCAGGAAGAAGAGGTTGAGGAACCTGCTTCAGTGAGGGTGTTGGAAGCTGTTCCTCAGTCCTTTACCTCCATTCTTGAGCATCAGAAATCTGACCCTTCTCTCAACCTTCTTTACGATCGTGTAAAAGGTGGTGAGAATGTGTCTGGTTATAAAATCAAAGACAATTTGCTCCTGTTCAAGCCCGTTGGTTGCAATAAGTTCAAGGTAGTGGTCCCGCAAGTGATTGTCCCTATGATCATCAAATATTTCCATGCTTTACCCATCAGCGGCCATCTTGGAATTCAAAAAACCATGGCTAGGGTCAAGAGGGATTTTTTCGGGGGGGCCCTTCCCAGAGATATTAGGAAGTATGTACGATCTTGTGAATTATGTCAAAGAGCCAAACCGTATCCCTGTAAAACCGGTCCTTTGTCTTCTCGTATCCCAACCAGGCCATGGGAGAGGATCTTCATCGACTACGTGGGACCTTTGACCCGGTCCAAGCGAGGAAACACTGTTCTGCTAGTGGCGGTGGATGGATTCTCCAAGTGGGTAGAAATATTCCCCATGAAACAAGCTTCTTCCTTGAAAACGGTCGAAATTCTGAAAAATTCCGTCTTCTCTCGTTTAGGATATCCTTGTGAAATTGTCTCCGACAATGGTTCACAATTTCGTTCCGCTGCTTTTCACCATATGTGTTTTGAGGCTGGAGTCAAACACATTTTTCACGCTCCTTACCATCCTCAGGCGTCGCAAGCGGAAAGGTTCAACAGAAATTTGAGAGCGGCCCTTGCCATTTTCGCTGGTCACCAACATAACCTCTGGGATGTGTGTCTTCCCTCCCTCGTATTGGCCTTCAATTCCGCCTTTCATGAGAGCATTAATTGTACGCCAGCTAGTTTGTTTCTGGGCAGAGAATTGCAACACCCTCTCATGTTGCAATGGTCGATTTCGGATGATCTCTTAGAGAGTCCCCCCCACCCCGCTTCTAATGTTAAATGGGCTGAAGCTCTTGAATCTCTTCAGAAGGCGCACTTCTCCCTGGGCAGACGCTAAAACCACGGTAGATCTGAGGTCAAGTTCAAGGTGGGAGACGTGGTGCTCTTTAGATTGCATAACAAGAGCTCTAAAATTGATGGTATCTCGGCTAAATTATCCCTTATGTTTTCGAAACTTGTTCTGATAGAAAAATTGTTGACTCCTGTTTCTGTATCTTTAGTGGATCCGAATACCAAGGACTTTTATGGGGGTAGCCCATGTCTCCCAACTTCGACCTTTCCATGGGGAAGAAATCTCTGTTGGAGGGAAAGATAATTTAGAATTGTAGCAGAAAATATCACCCTTTTTAGTGGGTTAGGTTATGATCATGTATATATATACTGTTTGTTAGTTGTTAGGAAGCGCCATTCACGCAGGTCGAAAGATCGGCAAAATTTAAAAAAATTATCTTTCGAATATTTTTTTGGCCCCTTACTCGTTTACCTACTTGATTTTGCCGACTGGTGTCTGTTTTTTTGGTGTGTGTATGTCCCAGGACGTGATTCTACTTGAAGTCAGAGGAAATTCCGAACGTGTCCCATCTTTGTGATTGCGTGCACTGCACTTCCCGCCCCCGCTTGCTGTATGGCGCTGTATATGAAGTACTACGATGAAACATGAATTGCTACTGGAAATGACATCCTAGACTACTCATCCTTGTGGTGAACTAAATGAGTTTGGATCAACTCACTCGGTATCTTTCGTGAGGTGTCCTACGAACATCCTGGTTGTCTCGCTTGGACACTTTTGTGTGATGAAAGTGACCCTCTAAAAGGATAATAGTTCCATGGGTACATGCTTAACTACGTGTGTTAACTCCCCTGACGTCCAAAACTTCGGACAGTACTGTGGTATTCTAAATGCTTTCAACCCCGATTTTGGAGGGGTGGAGGCTTCTTTTGTGGGGGGAGTCTGTGTTGTGCACCTTTATTTTTAATATAATAGAGGAATGCATTTATGTTTTAATTGTGTGGCGAACGTGTGCCGAGCTTTCAACTTCCTCCTATACTACTTGGAACACACTGAGTTGTTGTGATTTGGAGCCGAGATCGGGCAACATAGACATTTGCAGTGCGATGTCGTCCATTACGCAGAAGGAACTAGAAGGGGGAGAGGGTCGGGGTCGAGGGTTTTTGCAAGATCGACAGATGGTGACACTGACGTTTATAACTTTAGAACTATTTTCATTAACACCATTAATTTACGCATTAATTTTCCTTTGTTTAATTATTAGTGATCTAAATTAATTTCTCTTTGGTTTTCATATGTTTAATAGTCATTGTTTATTTTTATGTAAGAACTAGGTTTAAAAAAAAACATTAACGTTTTGCCACCCTTCGGCGGTTTGATACAATGTGTGGGTTGTTTTTTTTTGTGAGAGACGCGTAAAAAAGGCTTCTTGGAGTTGGGGAGTTGTTCATGGATTCCTCTTCTAATCTTCCATTTTGTGGAGGTTATAAAGATTTTAGTACTCCGTGTGATCACTAACCTAGTGACAGAGAGTAAGGGTTTCATTTAATCATTTTATTTGGTGGTAAAATGAAATTGGTGAGTTAAATTATTCTATTTTCTTTAACCTCATCTTTCGGCCTGCGTGTTTTGGAATATTATTGTTTGGGAAAAAAATTGTAAAAGGTTTATGTTTTGAGTATCTCACCTATTATAATATAGTTACTTGTAGAGCACCGGTAATGCTACTGGGGAACATCTTGCTTACAATACATTTCTTTGGTGTATTATTTTAATGTTAAGGGTAAGGAGCATTATTGCATTTGTTGGTTTTATGCAGTTTGTTAAGTCATCATTGTCTTTAATTGTTCATTTATGATATTAATGTTAGTGTTTTCTTTATCCTTAATCTTTTTGTGTGAACTGTTGCTATTGGGGATTTTCATTTATGCTATTAATATTTTTTTAAATTTTTAATTCTTATATGTGAATGGTTGTTATTGGGAATTTTCATTTATATTATTAAAAACATAATATCTGGAATCCGTGATGATCAATAATTATATTCATTAAAGGCTATCCTTATTTTTAGAGTTATTATATTTCACTGGATATCAATTCCTTGTTTCCCTTTCACCAACCACTAAAGAAGAGAGGTGAGCCTGCTTAATTAAGGGAGACAGTATAAAAGCGATGCAGAAAATACACATAAGAGATAAGTTACCTTAACTGACAATTCCTATAGGTTAAAAAATAACTCTATATTCTCATATAATCAATTTCCTCCAGATAGAATATTAGATAAATCAGAATATATTCACAAAGGTCAAAATATTGAAAACTACATCATTTAATGGCCTGCAAAAATAACATTAGTAAACGAATCTAAGACTGCAGTATAACCTCGCCGGCTTGCGTCCCCTTCTTTGACTAGCAATTCATAAATTTAAACATTTTCAACAATGTTAAATAGTCTCTAAATAAATAACAAGATGAATATAATTCCTTAAAATATTACAATAAGAATAGCCGGCAAAAGACGCTGTCAGTTTTAAAGGTCCGTCTCAAATGGTGGTACCCAAAGGGTAAAAGAGGCCCATCCTTTAAGCGGATAAGAAAAATTTCAAATTATGCACAGGATCCAAAGCTTCCCCATAGGTATCGTAATAAAAGTGAACACGGTTTGAAATAACCGCCCAAAGATATAAATTATTATCATAGCTTTAAGAGTCCAAAATTTACTAAGTCCATATAGTGCCAATAATTAATAAATTTTAAGTATTACTAGTTCAGAACAATAATTTTGAATATAATAGAACATGTTACGCCAAAAGGAAATTTACAATAACCTAACGTTTAAATCAGCCTATGACAATGTCACTCACCTTGTAGCCAATAAGTAATATGTGCCTAAAACACAGACACACCATCATTATATACCCTAAAAATATGCCACGTGCTCTAGAGAACGGGAACAACTGGAGGGAGAGAAGGGAAGGGGGAACCATGATTCTAGAAAATACTGTAACATGCTCCACGTCTCCAGCAAAAGAAGTTGAACGAGTTGACCGAGCGCGGCCAACAGAGCACAGTGAGTTCGCGCATATCACTCTTCTTTTTTTTTCTGTAGGCGCAGCTCGGCTCTGGCGTCAGGAAATGAACCTTGGGCCGCTTCAGTCCAATGTTAGACAGTGTCGCGATGTTTTGTGGAGTTATAGTTTGATGCTGAGACGGATCAACTGGGGCCAGGATGGTGAGTGAGACAACCTCTTATCATGTTTATATATTGTAACAAGGTTACATTATACACACATACACACATACATATTTACATGATACATAAATACTTGCGATTATACATTTATAAATACCTTAGGGAACTGTCATAAACATGTATCTATATAAAACACATACATAGGTAAATTACATACACATACAAACATAAGATTATAAAACTAGTTTCAAACCTACATAAACTACGAACATAGCTATATATATATATATATATATATATATATATATGTGTGAACCTGGTTACTGACATACATAGGCCTACATACCTATCAACATAGATTATAAATACATGCTATAGATAAATACAAACATTTAAGTAAACACCAATATCTGAAAACTATATTGAGAGAAAAATGTTGGTATTGCCAGTTGAACCCCAACCACAATTCACAAACCCCACTGCCCCAATGAAAACTATATTGAGATAGAGATTATATCTCCAGTTGAACCCTAACCACAATTCACAAACCATTGCTTCAGTGAAAACTATATTAAGAGAGAGAGAAATGCTGATATCGCCAGTTGAACCCCAACCCCAATTCACAAATCCCACTGCTTCAGTGAAAACTATATGGAGAGTGAGATGCTAATATCTCCGAATAGACCACAACCACAATTCACAAACCCCACTGCCTCAATGAAAACTATATTGAGAGAGAGGTGATGATATCGCCAGTTGAACCTCGACCACAATTCACAAATACCACTGCCTCAATGAAAACTATATTGAGAGAGAGATGCTGGTATCTCCAGTTGAACAGCAACATCAATTCACAAACCCCACTGCCTCAGTGAAAACTATATTGAGAGAGATGCTGATCTCGCCAGTTTAACAGCAACCGCAATCCACAAACCCCACTGCTTCAATGAAAACTATATTGAGAGAGATGCTGATATCTCCAGTTTAACAGTAATCACAATTTACAAAGCCCACTGCCTCAATGAAAACTATATTGAGAGAGATGCTGGTATCTCCAGTTGAACAGCAACCACAATTCACAAACCCCAATGTCTCAATGACGATTATATTGAGAGAGATGCTGATATCTCCAGTTGAACACTTATCACAATTTACAAACCCCACTCCCTCAATGTAAAAGTGATCTTTTGCACGCTTTATGCTCGTGGTCTGGCCGTAATCTATCAAGGTTTGTCTCGCCTGAGGCCACAGTAAGAGATGTATACGTAACATTCAATTATCTTCTCTCCAATAGACTTGTGCGTGCGTACTCACTTGTTTTCATAGTGAACTTCTTTTGTACTTCAAGTTCCAATTACTGCTGTAGAGAGGCGCAATGGTGCTCGATACAGAAAGTAAACAAGAAAGGAGGGAAAACCTAAGATATCCTCCAACGATTAGCTAAAGTAGAACCATAACATTTAGTTTTATTTTGCACTGTGTTGACTTTTGAGTAAATCTTTCTAATCGAACCATAGTTAAACTTTATTACTATTCTACGTATGGATCAAAGCTCAAAGAACACTTATGAAAATGTTTAGTTAGCTAAAAGTTTATAACATTTTTATTCATAATTAAACATTAAAATTAGGAGATTAAATAAATACCTACAAGGGTTTGAGTTACGGGGATTATGATATACGAAGTTGTGATACTTCGATTTACAACTAACAATAAACCCGCGGCAGTAGACGTGTTGGAGTAGACAGCCGCAGACGGGAAGATCGGGGATCAATCCCTGTCGGGTGTACTGAGTGTGGTTTCCTATATGGTTTTCCATCTTCCCTCCATGCAAATGTGTATGCATTTCCTCTAAATTAAGCATTCTTAATCCCGAGCCCATTTGTGTAATTAGTGCATATGTGTACAACCCGAAAGGTTAGTAAGATGCGGTGCTGAAAAATATTAACTACGCTATCTATCTATCAAGTGCTCCTTTAAACATTTATTGTTCTTAGTAAGCTGACGCCAAGGCCGTAGTCGGGGGGACTTTGTACCGCAGGAAAAAAAATCAAGAGTGTTACATGTCTGT
Organism: Timema poppense; assembly: GCA_902141375.1. NCBI lineage: Eukaryota > Metazoa > Arthropoda > Insecta > Phasmatodea > Timematidae > Timema > Timema poppense. The sequence continues at coordinate 70,691 of CABFOV010002205.1, forward strand.
ATACAGTGGTGCAGGCACAAGGGAGGGGGTAGGGAAGTAGCTTTTACACACACACACACCCAAATAGAAGGGGGTGAAGAGTATAATTTTACCCCCTCCACTCGACCCCCAAAATAAAATATTTAGATAATGTAAAGCTCTTGTTGAAACAAGATACAAAGTTCACACTAAGTTAACATTTAAGAAATGTGTTTGGAGCACACACTGAAGAGATTTTGAAAACTATGATAGTGATACCAGCTAAATCAGCTACTACAGAAAGAAGTTTTTCAATGCACATATGAATAAAATACTATATTTGCTCCACAAGAAGGCAACATAGACTAAATCACCTGTGTCTACTTAATGCACACCCTGAGAGATTTAAAAAAAATTGAAATTGCAAAACTAGTGTGTGGTTTTATAGCTAGTAGCGAATATAGAGCAAAGGTGTATGGTAACCTAGTTAAATTTTCAGTGTTTAATAATTTTTAATGAATCGCACCAGACATAATTTTTCTTAATTTGTTTTGTGTGAAGTAATTCTAATGTTTGGCATGATTAAAATAAATGAGAAAAATGAATAATGGGACCGTTAAATATAGGTATCCCTTGTTATACGCGGTCTCACTTGACACATTTTCACTATAAAGCGATTCAAACAAAATAAAAAAATAATGCTTTGTCAGCTGTAATTTCGCAATCACCCTGTGCGGTACTAGCATGACCATGTGCACGCACATTTCAGTGAGTGCAATGATCTTTACTATACAGTTTGGTGTTAGGGGGGGG
>CABFOV010002205.1:71621-83448 GCA_902141375.1 Timema poppense
AGAAGTTAGACAGTCCTGTATGAAAGGTGAGAAAGTATTTGGCCTGAAGTTTCTGATTCTCATGATTTTGATCCTGAATACGAGCTTTCCAATTAAAGACATGACATAGTTGACATAGCAAGATGTTGGATTTGAGGACATAGGCCAGGCAAATGTGAATTAATTTCTCCAATCCCACTCAACGGCATAAAGGATGACGAGGAAGAGCCTTATGTTGGTGGGCCTATCAAACAACTTTCAACAAGACAATTTGCTGATTTTTTAAAAGCACATGGACAGTGCATTAGAATCATCAAAGAAAATAACCCTAGCATGGATAGAATCGACAAAGCTTCCAGAGAGATTCAGAGTTCTTTGGCTTGCTACATACAGTCAACCCTCGATTTTACGACCCTGGGAATAGCGTCCCTCTCAAAGTAATGACGATTTTTTGAGGAACCGTGAAAAATGTGGGGGAAAAGGTTGAAAGGTTTAAGGAAATCGGCTGTAAAATGTGTTTGTTGCATTTATTTAGGCCGCTGCGTTGCAATTGTCTTTGTGAGCGCTGTATTACTAGTAACTGGGGTGGGTCAGGTATAAAAATAGACACCACCTCATCAATGCCAGCCAATAGCACTTGACTCTGTCCATCCCCTCCCACAAGCAAGACAATGTTTCCCTGCGCGCGACTGCCGCTACATCACGCGCCAGGATTGCTTTTGCCATTGTTATTTCGATTCTCGATTTGGTTACTATTTTGGTTTGATTTTGTGAACAATTTTTGACGATCCATGCTATTGTTTAACATTGTTATTTTGATTTGGTTACGTTTTTGGTTGGATTTTGTGAACGATTTTTGATGACCCACGCTATTTTCTTTTATTTGATACGAACTTATATTTTTGACGAAATGAGTGAAAGGAGGACCTTCTTGACGCTCATGAAGAAGTACGAGATCATCCAGGAAGTGGATGAGAATAAAGTTATAAAGACGGAGATTGCGTGGTGGCATGGCATCCCGAAGTCGACACTTTTCACTATTCTCAAAATGAGAGAAGAAATTGTGAATGCAGTGCATAAGGAAGGCCATAATATAAAGGCCAAAAATTTGAAGGGTGCGACGCACGCGAATCTGGAGAAGGCTATGCTTGAGTGGTTCAGCCAGCATAGAGCGCAAAACGTGCCTATAAACGGACCGATGATGCAGAGGAAGGCTGATGAATTTGCCCTGAGGATGGGTATAAAAAAACTTTAAGTGTTAAATTACGAATTAAATTTTGAAGTTTTCATACGCCTTTATCCAATTTATGGTAACCCAACGTTCACTTCACCACAGCCATTCAGCAATCCACTTGCGAATGAATAATGCCGCTATAGCTTACATTGCTTTAAGGAACGCATTGGTTCGTATTCGATCGATGAATCATTGATCCTTGTTGTCGTTCAATGCATTTGCCGTGATTTAGGTGCTTTAAAAATAGTTTATTTAATCCAGAATAATTTCAGCTATAAGGCACATAAAACCTTCTCTTCCAGGCCTCTGAACAAAGATTATGAACAACACCGTATGTCAAAAATACAGTGTATTTAATCACCATTAGATGTAACCTTTGTTTAACTTACGCATAAACTTTGGAACTAAGTAACTGTTAGTCAAGGACCTACTGTACATTTAAGCATACATTTTATTAGTACTCTTAAGTTCAAGTGTAATGGGCTATAAGACAAAACTAAAAAACAGGGACTACTAGTTCACCTCAACTTAAAATTATACATCTTCTACTTTTGCTTGGAATTAAACTTTCTGTCCTTCGATGGAAAATACTTTTTCACCTGAACTAAATTAGCAGTCTTCATACAATTGTTTATCGTACTTATTAATGATTGAAGCTAATTTGGAAGGCAGATAAAAGAACTTTCTCCACACAAAAGTGTCACAACTACCAATACCACTTTGGGGCCAGTCTGTGTCTAACCGTAGAAGAGCAATAAAAGAGGCGGGGTTAGCATGGAGTTAATATTGTTTACTTTAGATTGTAGACTTATTCATCGTGTAGTAGATGTGGCCTGTTATGTAGATTTTCTTAATTAAATAACTAGAACAGTAACTATTAAATAATTATTTACTGAACCAAATTGTTTGTGCTATTTAAATTAATGCACTGCACTAATGTGAGTGTGGCTGTCACCCAAAAAAGAAAATTATAGATAGCATTACTAATTAATATAAAACACAAAATGATTTTATACATTAGGGTGGGACGGAAACAGTTATACGATCTATGCTGAGGAAATTGGTGAACAACGTCATGAGGTTTGTCTGACATTAGGCAGAGCTTACAGAAATACCTTATCTTAAATAAGTGAAAAAGTCTAGTATGTAGTTTGCTTTTATTTAACTTGTGAATATTTAATTTTATTTTAAAGGGCTAATTTTCAAATTACACGAGCAGCCGACGTGAAGTGCTGAAAATAAATACTTAAATACATAAAACTCTCGAGAGTTGATACCCGAGTCACAAACGAGACTGACAAGTCATTCCTCAACCAAATATGACATTTGAAATGACCTAAGGAAAACACTCGAATTGGTTACATGAGTGATGACTATTCAACTGTTTACTCGGACCTTTGGTGATAATTCCCATGAACCGTGACTAGATGTAGGAAAACGTGGAAAACAAAATGTTAAAATATTTTAATTTTTATTGTATGGTTTTCGAACGACCCTCACCTTAAGATTGTGCCTGGTCTGTTCACTAGATGGTACCCAACTTGTCTACACCTCAGCCGAAAGTGATTATTGTCCACCGAGACTCGTCAAACATTTTATTTAAAACAGTGGGTTGCAAAGATGGCAGAAAGGTTTGTACAAAGGTCACCTTCTAGATGTGAAGTGAAATAAGAGATAGATTTGAAACATGCAAAATCAAAGTCAAAGACGAAGTTGAAGTTAAGGTTTTGTATGTTACTTTTAAAATTTTATATAGTCCATTAAGTGCCTCTAATTAAAGAGAGTTGTATAGGGAAATTAAAGCATATCCAATTATTGTGTGCTGATATATCTGAATTTGTTTAAGCTTATGCCAAAGATAAAGTATAGTATAATTATTAGTTGATGTCAAAATTCTGTTTAGTAGCTGTTCTAAAATGGATTAAATAGTGAAATATATCACATTTAGTTAGCTATATATTTCGAATATGTTCATATAATATCAAATATTTCCTCAATGTTCAAAATTTTCAAAGATACGAAGGGGGGAAGATTATTGTTGGTGTCGAAGCCAAAGCGAAGGAAATATTTTGTTCTTTAACATCAACATTTCTAGACTTCTAATTGGTGACCTGGTGGTCTAGGGGTAAGGTGTCAGACTTCTATGCTGGCGTCCGGGGTTCAATCCTCGGTCCCGGCAAAGATTTATATGATTACCAAACCCTTCCTTCACCTCTGACAAGATATCTTGTGAATGTGAGGAATGCCAGGTCTCCACCGTGGTTCGGATTCCACGTTAAACTGTAGGTCCTTCATTTCATCTCACAATCTCCCTACCATTACACAATAGCGTAAGTGCGTATAACCCGAACGGGTAGTAAGACGCGGTGCTAATAATAATAATAATAATCTAGGCCTCTAACATTCCTTAGATAAATAAATAAGAATAACACTTTTTTTTTCCAAGGATTCAATTTCCATTTGCTATTATATATAACTGATCATCACAGTTTGAATAATGGAACATAAACAATATATTATTATACAGACGTTGCATCGTCATGAACAAAGATTGGCCGATCAATGTCACAAACTAGTTGCAATGAAATAGGAATACAAAGCAATAGGTATAGTTGGACGTTGTCATAAATATAGTCTATACCCCTTTTTTCTTACTCTCTCTTTCTCCCACTCAGCTCCACACAACAAAACACGTGCACGGGCACATACTTGCACGTATGTTCATACTTTGCACGTGACACTGGCAAAACACATGGAGCAGGTATACAAAGTATTTGTAAACACCCAAAATATGTATCTAAAAACAAAACTGTAGAAACAATATTAAGAAAATTAAATGTGTCTAAGCACCCTTTTCGTCACTCTATACACTATATACATGATTTTTTTTGGCACCGTAGTTTACTACCCGTTCGGGCTATATGATTATGTACTAATGACGCTAATGGTTCTAAAAACTAAGGAGGTTATATTTAGAGGAGGTGTACCCGCATTTCCTTAGAGGGAAAGAGGAAAACTATTTTGGAAAAACCACCCTCAGTACACCCGACCGAGATTCAAACCTCCATCTCCCCGTCATTGGCATTCTAATATACTGCGAGAGTAGCACGTTAGACCACGTGACCAGCGACGCGGGTATATACATGTATTAACAATGATAGTGGACTAGGGTTGGAAAAGGTAGATATTTATATGAAATATATCCATCAATATGTGTGTGGAGGGAGAATGCAACACAATTTGTAGAAAGAAACTCGGTTCACTGAACCAGGTTTCAAACTCCGTTCTCCCCATAACCAGCAATCCACTCTAAGTAGGAGTTCCCACAAAAGTTACGTGACACATGAGCTGACAGTTATATTGCTTAATATGGCGATACTCACGTGACTCAAAGCACACAGAAATGATTTAGCAGTAATTCATTTTGTAATAATTTTTGCCTCTAATGATGAAGATGCTTTGGTCTTATTGAATTTAGTCCACGTTGTTAAGATACAATAATTATGGCCTTGTTAAACGATGAATATGGATTTATCCTTTATGGCGAGCAAATGTAAAAAACAGCGTGGCTTTTTAAACGTTCTAAAAGAGTCAAATATGTATTCATAAAAGTTTCAGTCGTTTTAGAGAATGAGTAAAGAAGCATTAAATTTATTACTAAAAAAAATTAAACTTGTTATTTTAAAACAAGATACAAACTTAAGGACATGTGAGTCAACTGAAGAACGTAATTGAATAATGTTAAAAAAAACAATTCAGTGAATTTAATGAACTAACTTGTCCGTAACATGTGACAAACAGTGGAGCATGCAGCGATCGTCAGATGTTGACGTGGTGTGTGTCGACTGTCAATTCACCACTATGTCCGCCACTTCAGTGGCCCCACACTCGTCTGTTTAAATGGTTTTAAACTGAAGATGCGTGTTAGATACCAGAATACATGTCAAGTTCTTTTTGAGGATGTTCCCCCTAGCATGAGAGTGATGCTTTAGACCATGTGACCACTGATTCGTAGAAACCAGTATTCATATAAACAAATAAAACATTCATTTAAATGAAAACCATGACCCATTCACAGGTGGGTACGCGGATTATATGTTGGATTCATTTTGTCAGGTTCACCGGTGACGGGGAGGGTACCGAAATACAGGCCATCTGTTCAGAGCGTGGTTTACCTCACTCTCACTGTACACATATGTGGGCCCCTTTTTATATAGTTCGCCCAAACTATCCTTAATCCATCAGCGTAACTAATGAGTATTAGTGTAGCCCAAACAAGCACTTGACACAAAAATAAACAAACAATGTTGATACGAAAAACATAATAGCCCAAAAATAAAAACGCAACTAAACAATCATAAAAAAATCTACTATCTAATTCTAAATAAAATATTTTACAACCCATATCTTGTTACTAGAAGAAGGGCCCGTCTTTGACTGGGGTAACTGCACAATGCATTGCACGATTACCCCAGGCAAAGTTTTTCTTTGCTTCGAACAGACAGAAAAAATACCCTTCATTTTATTTACGCTAAGCCTGTTTTCAAACAATTAAATAAAAACCTAATAAAAAATTTAAAAATTCCAGCCACTACGTGTCCATGTTTGTGCACAGGGGCTATTAATTTTAAAATTTCAGCCATATAAATGCGGTAGGTGGCACAAAATGCTCATCATGGACAGAAGAACTCTTAATTGCATTAATAGAGTCATAGATTGGTACAAAATGTTCAAAAATGGTTTCCTAAAAATTTCAGTAAATTTTGTCACTAACATCTCACATTTTTTTATAACAATAAACACTCTTAATATAGATAGATTCCAAAACAAATTTATCAAACCAATTTTTAAAGATTTCAGCTATTCGTTACCACCCTCAAATTAATTTTATTTGTAAAAATAAAACTATATTTATTATTTATAATGTAAACAATTCTCAGATACTCATGTTGAACTCAATATGAAAAATATATTTTCCAAATATTTCAAATTTGAAAGAAATCATTCATTTTTAAAATACTCCTAAAATAATTTTACCCTGAAAACAAGTACACAGTTTTATTTTTCACACAGTCACACAGTCTCCAAATAAACATTATAACCAACTACGTTAGAACCATTTTAAAAACAGCTCGTAAGTATAACACCCTTAGTTATTGAAGTGCAAGGGTCATATAATAATATTTAGCACCGCGTCTTACTACCCGTTTGGGTTATACGCTTTAAGTACTAATTACGCTAATGGAATAGGAATTTGGAAGGTTGAATTAGAGGAAGTGAACCCGCATTTGCGTGGAGGTAGAGTGGAAAACCATTTAGGAAAAACCACCCTCAGTTCACCCGACCGAGATTCAAACCTCGATCTCCCCGTCCTCGGCGGTCGAGCTCAACACGACAAGCGCGTTAGCCAAGTACGCCACCGAGGCGGGTAAGGGTCATATAAAAACACAAAATAAACACCTATATCAAATTCTAACAGAACCCATTTATTCGTTTTATATCAGGCTCAGGGGCAGACAGGCAGAATAAGTGTAAAATCCGCTTTTTTGGGTTCGGACACATGCACAGATTAGTCATAATCTTGAGATAAAAAATGTTCACAATTACAATAATTTTTCTATGGGGAGAAAGTAAAAAGCCTCTATTTCTATCTAAAAAAACCCCAACCAAATATGGCGACTAATATCAATAACTAGATATCAGCATAAGACACAAACAACCAAATACACATGTAAACAGTATTTACTAACATCAGCAAAAGTGGTCACATTTTCTAACGCGTCTCTCTCGTGATAGAATGAATTACTGGTGACTTAAATATCTGCCGGGTGCTCGTTTCTAGGGTAGTTTATTACGCTTTCTTCACAAACATGTATATAATATTTCCTCTAAATTCTACCCTACTCACCCCCATCCCCTTAGTGTAAATATCCAGATGTCAGGAATGGGAGGTCAAACGTGGTGTGCGCGCGCACACACACAAATACACACAAAACAAAACACAGGAGCGAACACTAGCACACACATACTCAAAAACATACAAACAAAATAGAAACTTAATGACACTAGATAAAAACAAAGCACTCAACTTAAAAAGCTTAACCCGCCAATAGTAATCAAAGAAATTATACACCCGATACTACCAATGTTAGCCAATCATACAATTAGCTACTACATAGTATCACAAATTGTCCCCTGAAGATAGAGAATCAACAAAAGCTCTAACAAAATATAGCATACCTTGGAAACAAACCTTGAACTCACCCAATTAGGTGTTGACAACTAACACATCATCAAAACTATTAGGGATAGAGAGACGCAGTGTCACAGACTCTTATTAGAAAGGCCTGTACCTAGACCCTGTGCGACGTAACAAATGGCCGCTTGAAACCCAACAAACAAATTACGAACTAGCAATACTTGAGACTAAAATCTCCAACACTGGAGAAGAAAATCCTAATGGGCCAATCTGGGATTTAGAATGAAACCATATCCTGTCTTGACATTTCTATTATCAACACCTGCGCCACCTCCTGATCACAGGGTTTGTTTTTATTAATAATAATACATTTTAGTTCGTTATCATCACGTTTACTTTTATATATGACACTTCATCGTGTGAACTCGTTTAAAACTGTTTGCACAGCATTGGACTGAAACTAAGAGCACGTACAAACCAACATATACAAGATTAATAGTCAGTGTTTACAGTTTAATGATGCACAGGTCCTTGTGTATATTTCCTAACCTGAGTGACCTGTCACATGCCTATTTTCTTGCTGCAGTATATAATCTGATCCTCGTATCATGGACAGACAGACATATTATCTTACTCTTCATGCACTCCACTAAGACTTGGATCATGTTGGACAAGGTAAGGCAACATTAAGACGATTCAAAAAAGGCCAAAAGTCAAGAATTGCTCCTAAAGATTTAGAAGTGTACTTCTTAACGTTGACTTAGAAATGAATTTGACTCTTAAGGGTGTTGGAGAGGTCGTGTTTACATTATTATCGTGATGACTTGTTGGCAAAGTAGTTGTTGTTTGATGTTCCGTATTTAAAATAATGATATTTAATTTGTAAGTTATCTAGAAAATATGTTTAATTTCAAGCTGATTTCAAGATATAGTATGGAAAACAAAATACACCTTACAAATAAATAAATAACCAATATGAAAATAATAGTAAAACATTTATCAACAAATCTTAAGGGGGACACCTTGATAATCGAGGAATTACCACGCAGATGTTCAGCTCTAAAAGATATTTAATTCTACAATGCGTTATTTAAAAAATTGTTCGTGCCAATATAAAGTCATAAGAATTCAACATAGCTCTTTTCCTTAACAACTCTATACTTTTGAGTTTTATTAATAGACAATAATAATGGAATAATTGTGAGACTAACTAATTTTCAACGAATTTTTCAAGCATTTTTTAGGATCTGTGATACTAGGCTTGATGATAAAGGGCTCTAGATTTAAACTCCATTCACGGTAGGAATTACTCTCTGAAAGGTCTTTTTTCCTACCAATATCCTGGTATGTAATAGATTTATGGTAGAGAAAAGGGCCTTTAAGAAAACAATTCCTACGGTGAACGGACTATAGCCATCTTCTAACTAATACAGTAATTTTGCTAATAATCTAGCAAAAAAATTTATAAGACATTTGAAGTCTAGCAGCGAGATTTACTTTTTACCTATAGATGAGAAGTTTCGTGTTTATCATTACCCTTTCTTTTTTAATGACATGAGAAAGGGTGGTTCTATGTGAAGAGGAATAGGGAGTATTAGTTTAGACAAAAAAGACTAGTAGTTTCAGAAAACGACACCAATCATTGTATCGTGTGACCTGAAAGCAATTAATAATTTCTCGCTGCCCGAGGCGGCCGCCTTAAAGTACTTACGTTATTTAATAAATTTACAGTCTGAAAGTTAATACAATGTGTGAACATCCTTAACGATCAAATTAAGCCAGCCACACTTTAATATAAAATAATATAGTCTCTATGCTATTAAAATTATTTGTAGAACAGAAAAGATTTCATAGTTCATTAAAAATTCTCTTTTTAATAAACTCACAAAAATGAGTTGTACTTTTGTGTAAAGTAGTTTTGACGAAATTACTTGGACAAATTTAATAATAAATCACACATACAAGGGTAAGAACTGAGAAGAAGTAAGAACTTAGGAACTGATCAGATAATTTTAAAAAATAATTATAATTTAAAATACTCATTTTTGTTAGATTATTATTTTACTAGTAGTTTTGTGAACAGTAGATCTCCCTCCCTCTATTTTCTTATCGTTCTTAAGTTTTTATAAGTGTTTTCTTTGTATATGCAGTGAATTTATTTTTTCTTGGTCCCACAATATATGACGATAAAAAAGGCCCAAACTCAGTGGCGGCTTGTGTATAGGCACTGCGGAACTGCAGCACCCTCTATTTCCACTTGATATTATCGATAACATTTAATATAATGAGTTCTTTTAACTTTAATTCTTTATTTATTTTTGTAGTACAATATAAATTCCTTAAGCTTAATGCCAGTACTTCGGTAGCCATCCCCCAGTTTATGAAAAAGATACAAAAATCTTTGTATGTAACTGTGTGCTTAACAGTGCCAGCGACGTGGTGTTTGACTGTTGTGCACATGCGCACATAGGAAAGGGTGGGAAGGAAGGCGGGACTGCCAGGTAGAGATATCACTGTTGTTCTCGCAGTGCCAGCTCTGGCATGATGGTGGAAGGAAGTTTTTTTTACTCAGCGTGTGCTGTGCTTAAAAACTGTGTACCATATTCTTGAATGTGATAAAGTGTAGAAGAGTGTAGAATTTTATTATTATTCTGCTTCCAGCTATTCTATTTGATTCATTTTTTTTTCGGTTCTTTTATTTAACAGAAAACTTTAACCATGGCCTTGCATCCCCAAGAAATAAGTTCTGTGACTGTAACTAAGGAAGTGTCCGACTATATATGTGATGAAATAATGGACAGATATTCCTCCACTAAACACTTAGTAGCTGCTAAATTGTTCAACAAGAATTTCTTCACTAGATTTAAGATTGAACATCCCATAAAAGAGATAGTACTGACCACTGAAGTTTATCTCATGATTGATAAAGAAAACTTGAAACTAAACTAAAAGTATGCTATTGTAAGACTGATTGATATTCATGAATATTGTAAATTAATTGAGCAGCTGAAATTGATCTTGGAAAATAATCTAGATGATGTTTTTAGTGAAATCACGAAACTGATAAAAATCCTCTTGACAATTCCCATGACTACATCAGAGGCAGAGCGCCGCTTTTCAATATTGAAAAGAATAATAACTTTTTTAAAAAGCACTATGAATTCAGAAAGACTAAATGGGCTTGCAGTAGTTTCAATGGAGAAAAAATACCTCAATTGTCATCCAGAGATCAAGAAGAAAATTATTGAACTTCTTGCGCAAATTAAAACAAGAAAAATGGATTTAATTTTTAAATGAATAGAGCAAGCTTAAACTATAACAATTTAAGAATAAGTAAATACAAAATGTTTGGGTTTTTTTTGTTAAGATTTTATCAAGTTCATGAATAAATTTTCTTGTTTTACATGTTTTTTCCTTTTACACAATTTTAAAACAAAGGATAAACATTTTCTGGGGCAGAAATCCCCACTAATTTTAGCTACAAGCCGCCACTGCCTAAACTACTCTATAGTTTTCTTAGCTTTAAATATTTAAATCATTTGAGATGAGCTATTGGACAAAAGTCTTTTGAGCGATCATCATAGTGAAACGGATGGCCATTATGAACAACTATGTACGCCCTGCATGTATTATTCAGCCAATGTACAAACAATTTTTCTGCAAAATTTCTTTAAAATTGATCGACGCATTTGACAGTTATCGTTTAGCAAAGATCCAACATTGCTAAAATTAACACAATAACTTTGCACCTTGAAAAATGTTCACATAAGATAAAATTATGTTGCTTGCGTGGATATAAATGATTTAGGGATAAAAGATGTTACTTTCTGACTCAAAATAGTTACAATATTATGGGCTTAGAGTGGGATATAAAAGGACATTGGTTTTTCAAAATGTGGTAAAAACAAATAATGGTATCTTGATTTAAACGCTAATCGAAAAGAGAAAACGGAATTTAACTTAGTGATATAGAACGTCTTACATCCGTTTACATGTGTTTGAACCACGAATTTTTTTACCCAATTTGTTTTTTTTAAGTGGACAAACATGTATTTGACTTTGTCACTATGGTTGTTTTTCTAACAGTGTAAAGTCATGACACAACTCAAAACAGAGCGACATTCGTGTGGTCCATCATGACTAATTGTATGAAACTGCTACAGCACCATCGATGGGGCGATTGACCTATACGTATTTACACAGCTCGTGATCACTGAATAAACTCTGTTGGTCACGAGCGTGGATTGGCTCTCACTAATTTACACAGTGGCAACTTGTGGCCTTCTTAGTAGGGGAAGGAGTTGGTTTGAGGGATGTGGCACTTACAGCCTATTATATACATAAATAAATCTGTCAAACAATGTTCTAGGGAATAATTAGGGAAAGGAAAAGTGTGTGTGTGTGTGGGTGGGTGG